>NIUQ01001459.1:0-19649 GCA_002796945.1 Plectus sambesii | reverse complement strand
ATATTTTATTCGAATGGAGTTTCAGGCGCCTGCGACACTAGCGAAACGCGTACCAATATACATCTTTATGGCATGGCTGATTGCAGCCCTCTCCTCTCTACCGCAGCTATTTGTGTGGGAAACTTACACCCCCATTCCCGACTGGACGCAATGCTTGAACATTTGGGTCAAAGCTAAAGCGGAGCAACAGCGCCTTGACGCATCTGGCAATGAAACACAACAAGTAGTTTACACTTCGAACATCGACACGGCACTGCGCCTGTACGAAATGTACCATCTGCTTGCAATCTTCTGGCTGCCGCTCGTGATTCTTGTCCTCTGCTACGCCGTCATCATAAAGGAAGTGTACGGAGCTTTGGGCGAGAAGCGCCATAAGGAAGAAGAAGGCGAGGCCAAATTTCTCTCCGACTCACGACCCGGGAGCGTACGTAGCACCGGCCGACGGCATGAACGCGCGCTTGCCCGAATGGCTTCCAGCGTTAGCACTGCTGCCGCCGGTGGCGCCGGCGGCAGCGGCGCACAGAAGGAGTGGCATACCACGAGCATCAAAGAGCCGCGCGTAGTGTTGCGTCGCAATTCGACCTCCAACAAACGTGTACGACGGACGAAGTTGCACACGCTCAAAGTGACCATGGTGCTCATGCTAGTATACATCCTCTGCTGGCTGCCGTACAACAGTCTCGCAGTGTGGGCGCTTATCGATCGCGGCAGTTACACCGCTCACGAAAATACGCTCTACATTCTGCATGGGCTGGTGGTGCTCAACAGCGTCATTAATCCCTTTATTTACGGCCGAATAAACGTTCTGCGCAACGCTATGCGCAAAAAAATGGCAGCCGCATAGCAACCGTCGTCAAATGGTCATCCAATCAAGTATACCACCTGCTCTGTGCGACAACAGACGGGAGGCCATTTTCGGCTCAACTGATCAGTCGGACGCCCGGAAAAGCGTCATTCTTCTCCCTTCTCAGCCGAGACAAATGCCAACTTCTCTCCAAAATGATGATATCCGCTCTTGTGCGTGATTGATTAACTTTCCGTACCGGACGGCAGCCTTCAACCTTCCCGAGTTGAGCCAGTTGTTGCAACGCCAGTTGTTCTTTTCGCGACTCGAAAACATTTGCTGAAGAAACGCCTTCCACTATAACGCGCGCGCGCGCTGTGTGCTCTTCTTCGAAGAGCGCCTGGAGCCGACGACGCCGGTGTTCTCATTGTTGTTGTAAGTGTTCTGTGTGTGCGTGAGAGTGAGTGCTCTGTGTGTATGAAGTGAGTGCTTATGCTGGCGGGTGCTAACTATTCGCAGCAGTAACAAGTAGCGTCAGGAGACAATCTTTCATTCAAACATTTTTTAAAGGACTTAGGCATCGACATAACCATATCTTAGGGATTGAAACGCAAACGAACGAAAAGAAAAATCTCCATATTTCATAATAATTCTTTTCGCCGATCAACATTTTCCAACTTATTATCACGTAAATATGAGCTACAAACAGTGTCAGATTCATTCGCGAAACAGTTTGTGACTCTTGTTTCTCCAATATTATCAATATGTCACGATTATATATATACCTAAAAACACCCTGACATTTGACGCAAAAACAAATATCAACTAGAGACAGTTTCATCGGACTATTGTACTCTAGACGGACACCACTAGACCGAACACAACATTTAAGCACCTCGGAGAGCGTCTTTAACAAGTCGCATTAAAATCGAAACTAAAAAGGCCACTAGAACGTAATGCGAAGAAGATGCCTAAAGAATTGAAGTGTCGCGCCCCGGTCGCTACTCTTTTCTGAGTGGAGAACTCGCAGCAGCGGCGAAGAAACACAGCAGCAATGATGGGTCAACACCGAGACGCAATGAAAGGAGAGAGCTCTCCTTCCCCTGCTTCCCGCGACAGTAATGAATCCACAATTGCGCACAAACACAAACACACCCACACGCGCACGCACACACTGTTCAGAAATTTGGGAGCTTCACAACGCCTGATAAAAACAGAGTCGAAGGCAATTGACAGTTTCAGAGTTGCGAAACAAGATTCGTGTACTGACAAATGCAGCTAAGTGACTAGGCAAAGCGTGCACGACTTGAACAAGAAGAGAAAGAGGACAAATATATGGATTCTGCATGGACAAATAGAGAGCGGCGGACGGAGAAGAATTGGACGATGCATAGCTGCAGAAATGTTGGCCACGAGCCAAACAGCCGCCACCTTCTGCGATTCAACATAGTATACCGTTTGAGTATACCCATTGGTAGCGGACGCAGATTAGGAACAAAGAGGGACAAATATCGGACAAGGAGACACAAATATCATCAGTTTTTGCTCTCGGCGTAGACGGGACGGTCGACGGGAGACAGTGAGTAATAGAAGTAGAAGAGAGATCGACTGACGTAGGGTCTCGGTGTTGGGCAGGAGGGATAGACGAAAGGGCGCGTGCGACCAAAATGCCTGTGTGCCGAGTGATAATGCGCCAGTGGATTCAAAAGCCTTCGATAATGCAGTAACTCTCGAGCGCCGACGCGATGATGTAGAAGAGCCAGAGGGAGGTGAAGAAGATGCACGTGGGGATCTTGAATTTGAGCGGGCCACCCAACTCGCCACCGACCGCGGGGTGACGCCGCAGCACGATAACAAAGATGCACAGCAGCGCTTCGATACAGAAGATGGTGACGGAGAAGGCCAGCGTGCCCGGGTCGACGATGAACTGATTGCCGTGCCACCAGTGGTACACCGCCGCCATCGTCCACGCGATTCCAATGCCCAAGAATACGTTGACTCCGTTCGAGCCCGTCACGTTACCAATGGACGAATCGGCGTACTTGTCTTGCATCGCCGCCACCTTGGACGCGAACGTATCTACAAAGAGGGTGGTTGCATTCGTGAATAGCAGCATAACTGAATGTAATACAATTCAGTCGTCATATTTATGTTAAGTATACATAAACAATCCTTTTCACTGTAGTATATATATATTGACCCACAGAACACAAAATCAGAGGTAAAAAGACTAGTAGAACGGCGGTATCGAAAATTTGAGAGTATGCCGCCAAAGATGGTGCAAAAATAAAACAAAAAATGGATAGCGCCAACTTTAGAGCGATATTTACGATACTGCGAGGTACAATTGGTTGCATGGCGCGAGCGAAATGTCAAAGGGTTGTGGCATTGTAAAGGCGCTCTCACAGTGACACGACACGACACGATGCAATGCGATGCGATGGGATCTTTTGTTTAATCGCGTTAATTTGTCTCCCATAAACGATCGCGTCGCGTCGCATCGCGCTATCGCTTCATTGTGTGTGAGCGCCTTGAGCGAGCGCCCACAATGACCGACGTAATTGTATAATGTTTTCATGGGTATTATGACCGTGTAATAATTTTATCTAATGCTCAAATTTGCGATTCATCATGCGTTCGCAGCTATTCGCGACATGGGGAGCCTCCCCTTAACCGCGCGCTCCAAGCAACTTTCACGCCGCAGCAGTGGAAAAGATTGTTTCGCTTCGTTTTACATTATCGCTTACATATACGCAAGCCTTAAAAACAACTTTAGTCAGTGCTTCCTCGCAAAGTAAATACAAGATTCGAAATCCATGGTAATAGATGGTCTATTAAATTTCGCTCAACTGACCGGGTACACTGGTGCCGAGCGCAACAAAGGTGATGGCAGTGACGGCGTCCTTCAAGCCCACCCAGCAACCGAACTGCGACGCCAAATCACCGATAAGGGCCGTCAAGAAGCCGATACCAAGAATCGACACAACGAAGCACGCCCAGCCACCGATATAATCTGAAAGGACTCGATGTCAACAATTCCGAGCGCCGTCTAACGAAGAGCCAAACCAGTTGGCGGAATGAGCGCGAACAGCAACTTCCAAGGCACGCAAATGAAATGCAGGACGTAGTCGCCCCACGTCGGCTGGTAAGGCTCCTTATCGCTGCCGCCGCCGTCGCCGCCCTCTTCTCCTTCTTCGTCATCATCGTCGTCATCACCTGTTCAGTTATCGCATTTACATTGAGTATTGAGAAACAGCGGTCCCACTTTTTGCACGTTGAATACGTAAAGAGACTTAAAAGGAAACTGCGGTCAACTCTAGCACTGAAGAATGTAACGTAGATTGTTGGTAGCTACGTATGACAAGGCTGAACAAAGATGTTTTAAAGATATGTACTGATATGGTTCGAGGCAGGCTTGTCAAGTGAAGCTAAAAACAGTACACCGAATACGCTCCAGAGCTAAGGGAACCAGCGTTTCCCCTCAAGAAATCACTTCAAAAGGACTAGAAGCTGTTTAAGCAAAGAAATAAAGAAAATTACCGCCGCTGACGGTTAAGGCTTCTTTGAACTGTTCTCGCCATGTAGATGTTCCCAGCATGATCGACATGTTGGCAGTTTTCAACATTCGGTCGACAACATTCTGCAAGTCTCTCGGATGGCATACATCAAAATGAATTCCAAGCGAAAATCTTCGATCAAACTGCAAAGTTGTCCCTCATCGAAAGTATCGTTTACCTGGAACTCTTTGCTCTCCCGAATCGTAATTTGGCATCTGGTGTGCTCGCCTAATCTAGGCTTGCCAAGTTGAGCGATCTCGAGTTGGTCTTCAGTCAGACCCTTCAAAGATTCATCAGATTCCTCCCCTGAAAAATGAGGATTACTCAGTTTGCACTGTTAGTTGTTTCCATTGACCGCTAAGTAGCAGACCGAGACTCCGAAAAGATCTATGACACTCGTAAACGTTTGTGCTACTCCATCACTTAGCGGTCATTAGAAGAAAATCATATCAACGGACAAACTGCTCCCGCTAACGATATAACTGCGACGCATACGTGAACAAACATGTAAAGCCCAGAGGGGAGCGCATTGCGTTTGGTTCGGATAAGCAGATCTGCGGACAAGGGCTCATTCGACAGAAATATATATGGGGGCACCATATTGCTGCAGAATGTTTCGGATAGTCAGGGAGTCAGGTCGAGAGGAAGGCGCCTTCGGCAGGTTCATGCGAGGAAGTAGTGACAGTCGTGGGCAGAACACTTCCAGGCAAAAGTCCGATCGTAGACTACAATGAAAGCGATACAATTGCGCTTTCATCATTGCTTTTATTGTCACAGCTGTTCGTTCGGTATTGTCAACGGCGCATTGTTGGCATCTTTTCCTCGATCGGTCCGACTCGAGACCGCTACAGTAGTTCGATTAGTAAAATACCGCGACGCGCACTTCTCACAATGTTAGTAAGCACGAGTATACGCTGATGTGCGATAATAAAACGTAGAAAGCGAAAGAACGCGGACGACGCGTGGCTGCTGGTGACAGTTGGAACAAAAGCGCAGATACGGATAGTACGAACCAGTGCGTTTCATTAAACCGCCAATCCAGGAGCCCATACGTTTGCGCACTTGCGCGGGTACGCTTATACTGTTCACCGTGGTCGAACCCATTGGACTGTCATGGTAACTTTTCCCGATCGGCTGTGTTGTCGGAATGAGCTCTGCAAAGGAATGAAAACGGTGCGAGACAGGGAAAGAGACCCAAGTGTGCAACCGTAGTATTAGGCGTGCTCAGTATTCTGCAAGACTGTGATCGAGCACCGACTTCATAGAGTGCCAGTTACGTTAGGTAACAAATCATATGAAACATGCAAGCTTCTCGCGAAAAAAACACACGCAAAATAAGTGAAAGCGCGTTAGTGCGGCCGCAGTGTGAGATAGAAAGTAGCACCGTGGAAAATGATGGGGAAAATGAATAACTCATGGAAATAATTAAGCATTATCTATGAAATTAAAAAATCTACTACTCAACTAATCATACTGTGTAAATCAATCAACACTCGGTCAAGTCGTAGTCACACTAAAACGTTGGCAACGGCCCAAGAAAGCTATACCTTCGCCGCCGAACGAAGCCGCCCTCTTTCGGTCCATCCGCTTCATAAATCGCTCTTGCACCTTCGTCAGATCTGCGAAAAAATACACATCACGTTGCGGGACGAAGCGCTTAACGGCCCGAACTAGCTGCTATCGAATACAAAACGAAGGAACGCACGCAGGGCAAAGTGCGGATAAAGATGAGACGACAAGAACACCGAAAGGGTACTAGTCCATATTGAGCCGGGGCTCGGTTGATACTCTTTACGCACGCGCAACATTCGACTACAGTACACCACCGCACGCTCCACATGCATGCACAGTCAATCTCAGACCGAAATTCAAAGGCCTGCTCCGATCGCTTCCAGCTGCGAGGAATGTACCGTAGATTTTTTCTAGCCGCGTATGACAAACTACCTGAGAATCGTACCATTTTATATTGTAATTCGTTTCCTCTGATGTAGTCTTGTCATACACGGCTAATAGCAATTTACGAGCACAATCCCAACTGTCAGAAGCGAGCGGTTGAGCTGCACCACCTTTAAGGAACAAAAGGTTCACGTAGCACGAAGGAACTAAGCGAATATCTACGGGGTTTTTGTCGCGAGCAGGGAAGATTTGCGCTGTTAATCGAGCACGCAACAGAAACGCACTTGCTGAAACTAGGTCGCACTCGTGAGGATTACAGCTCAGATCGTCGTATGAGGACGTCGTTGAAATGATATAGGATGGACGGTTAATGGACATTCGGTGATTAGATGAGGTACACGCATCCTCCGTGTCAGTTAGCTCCTGCTCTTCGCACGGCTGGTGCTGTGTGTGCTCGGGATCGCTTGCATTAGCTAAAATCGCCGAATGCGCCGATCAGCCGAGTCTGCGTCTTTTCGCCCGTTGTCAAACATCTTGTCGGCCCCATTTCTAATCGCCAGAAGCACTACTTGCTCGAAAGCCGAGCCACGTTTCTCGCATCAACGGCGCACACTGCTTTCCGTCATCAGGCGGCTAAGGTTACACTGACGGCGAAGCAAAAAAAGCGCTGTGAATTATTAGTGCTGGCTGACACAACGTATTAGATGAAATGGATGTGAGTTAATAGATAGTAGTTAACTGCATATAATTGGCGCGAGAGATGTACTACTGGGCGCCAGTAGAAAGGCAAATGGCGTGTTTGTCTAATGGCACCGCGAATGTTTGCCGAGGAGGGCGGAGGGGAATTTGTGGCAAATTCTTGCCGGTATAAAGTAAAAAAGCCACACACGTCACTCGGAAAGTTTTGACGACCTGTTAAAAAAGATTGTAAACTTGAGGAGTGTAAAGAATTCTTGAGGTGTACATATCACTGTCGAGCGAATCGGCCAGTCCCCTCCCCGAGCCGAAATCCGCGCGCATTGCTAACCTTCAGTGCGTAGTTAGTATAGATTGCGGAAGCCGTTCACGCTCTCGTGCTGTTTATCGTCACGAGCAAGTTAATTGAGTGTCACAGCAGAATAGAACAGTAAAAGATAATTGCAATTCTACCTGAGGGATGAGCTTGTACGCCTGGCTGCCATCGCTGATGGCCTTCATCTCGACGTCGCCGTCCTCAGTCGCGATCATACCGTGAGAGGTCTTTCGGTACTTATGCGGGACGAAGCGCGTCTGGATGATCTTGATGTCAGCGATCCAGGCCGTCAAGACGGTGAGTGGGAAGAAGATGAAGGTGAGCAAGCCTTCCCACACTTCGATGACGCCCGGCGAGATCACGGCCAAGATGACGTACATCCAGATGTAGGCGAAGACCGACCACGTCGCCGTAACAAAGAATACATCCAAGTGCTTCTGTTTGCGATGTTCGTTCGACGGCACCGATGCCACGCAGATGGTGATGATCATGAACAGGTTGAACGCCGCGGAACCGACAATCGTATTCGGCCCGAGGTCGCCGGCTTGGAAATTCTTGCCAATAACCTGAAATACTTGTTCAAAGCCATCATCGTTTCTCATTTACGAGCGCTCGTAACTCGTTAACGTGGCTGCTATTCACTCGGCGCAGAGCCCGCACAAATTATTCAACTCGCCACGACATTCACATATGAAGGGGATAGTGCATGCTTAATTGGGTCAAAACGACCGACCAACCTCGATAATTGAGAGGAGAATCTCAGGCGCAGACGATCCGAGCGCCATAAGCGTCAGGTTGGACACTGTCTCGTTCCAGATGCGCACAGTGACTTTAATTGGCTCGAGTCCAGGTCGCTTGATGGTCACCGTTCGCTCCTGACTCGTAATCACTTCAATTGACGACATGAAGCGATCGGCCACGATCGACACTCCCAAGAAGCAGTAGGCGATTACGACGAAGTAGATGAGGCCTCGACCGAAGCGGTCGCCGACCGAAAGGTCCAGAAAAGGGCGCCAGATCGGGATGAACATGCCGTCGACGCAGTTCTTGGTCGAGTCGGCCGCCGAGCAGTTGGTGCCGGCATAGGCGCCGAACCACAAGCACGCGGTGACGGCCAGGAGCAGCCATACCGTCGTTGGTCGCACCATCGCCGTCCTTCCCCGTACGCTCCAATCCGACGCTGAAACAGGGCGCAATCGAAGAGCGGAATGGACGTAAACGAGCGAAGAAGAAGCAATGGAGCGCCGCGCTCGACCGCACGCGACACGCCGGCCTGTTGCTCATCTCGTCGCGCACGCCCCGATGCTGATCAACAACGACTATTCCAAACGGCGGCAATAATGCCCGACCGAAGAGACGAATGCGGCGTCATGTCAAACCCAGAGCAAACATCCAAACACAAGCGCGTCCGGCCCGCAGCAGATCGATCGTCACCGACGCCGCCACCGTCGCCGTTGCCGGTCAGCTGCAATCGCTGGGCTCTCCAACGGCCCGGCCCGCGTCCCCGCCCCTCCCCCTCTCCCACCGCTCATCCGATGCAAACGCCCCATTGATCCCCTCTCAAAGACCAATACTACTACAACCGCAATCGGCGGAGCCCCGCTTGCGGTCCACTGCCCCCTGCACGGCGATCACACTCGGCCACCTACGCCTGGCGGTATTGCACATATGCGCGATTGGCGCAAACCGCAGCTTTTGACGGAAGCAGTAAAAGTTGCGAACCAGCAGTCGTCCCTGTCGCTAAGCGACGGCGGAAGGGATGCCGGCGGGTGGTCGACTGTCGGCTTCTATTGCGCTGGAAGTGGGGGGGGGGGGGGAGTGATCGGGTCGCCGATCGGATTTGACCTAGTCACGCCTCTGTCAAGTCGGATTGGCGCGTGGAGAGGGATGATCGCGTTAGATAGGCGTGTCGGTGGAACGCGGATGGAAATAGGCGCTGAGCCGTCACTGGGGGCTCTAAGCCGTCGCGGCGATGGCTAATAGCGCGACGCGACACGCCGGTGGCGCAGCTTTTTGCCGATCAGAGACGCCGGCCGGCGTCGACGACGGCAGCGGTGCGCGCTCGTCGGCAAATAGCGGGCGCCGGGCCGGTCTCCAGCAGTCGCTTTCGTTTCGCGCAACACCGAAGTAAAACAGTCGACGCAGCCTGCCCTCTGCGCCGCTCACCGTCAGCTGCAAAGCCACTCAGCCGCCACGACTCTCCGACGCTGCCCGTGTGCCCAAGGCAATCGTCCCGAAACACTCCAGCGCATATATTTATACGCACGTCGAGTGTCCCAGCTGCAACGGCACCCAAGTCGCACAGTCTGTCAGTCCTGCCGTGCAAGAGTCGTGCCGTCTCGGTCAACATGGCCGCCCATTTTCGCTCTTCTGCCGACAAAGCGCGCAGCAGCGCGGCGCGCAAGAAGCCATCCGCTCGTGTCACCGACCATCCGTTACAACCCCCGGGGACACGCCTGCTTCGCGCATCGGCTTTCCGTCCCCTCATCCCGAATTCCCCCGCCTCCCTCCCCCCTCATCCCTCGCTGACCGCTTCTAGCCACCATTCGAAACAGCAGCCGTCACCTATCCCCTCGGCAATCTCAGTTCGAAGATAGCGATAAGCGAGCGAGAGAGAGAGCCATGAAAAGGATTGACGCTCGGCTCGAGAGCGAGCGGATAGCAAGCAGCGTCCGTGTCATTCTTCTTCCCGTTTCGCGCACAGTCCCTGAATGATTGGCCGAGTCTGCTTCGTAATTCGACGTCACATCCCGCTCACTCACTACTCACTTGAACTCAATCAGCGAATAAGCTCGACCTTATTGTCGCGGCGCACACGTAAGACACTCCTAGCGGCGAGGTTGCGGGCGGGGCGCCGCCGTCAACGTTCATAATGGACGCAGAAATCGGAGCGACGTCGACGACGGCGGCGGCGGCAGCGGCGGCCGACGTAAGGAGGAGGAAGGAAACAGATCCAAAGCCACTCTTTTTCGCGTCGGTTCACTCGCACTCGCTCACCGCCCCACCCGCCGGTGGAACGCGGCGGAATTGCTGTTCGCTTGGGCGAAAAACGAGCGACAAACGCTCAGCGCTCGTCTTTTCTCGAGCAACACTGCGGCTCTTGATTGATGATGCGAGACGAGACGAGCCAACTTGACCGCAGCAGCGACACCCGCGACTGCGGGCGGCCACCGCGGGCGGGCGGCGGTCGGTGTGTTCGGTGTCCGATTACATTCCTCCCAGAAGCACCCGCAGCTGGGCTGTGATAGTACGCGGCGACATACGCCGCCTGTCCAGCTGTCATCATCGCCAGCCAGCCATCAATCAAATCAGACGCTCAGTGAGAAGTCTCACCCAGGCGACACGGGTAGCCGCACAGAAGCGACAAGCCGGGCGTAATCGAATCGCCCAAGCACCGTAAGCACAGTCCCTTTCGCGTGTCATGTCGCGCCGATAATGCGGTCGGGGGGCGCGAATAGAGGCTCACAGTCCTTTTCGCGTTTCATGTCGCGCCGATAATGCAGTCGCAGCAGCAGGCGCGAATGGAGGCTTCACACGCGAGAAAAGTGACGCCTCTTATTTCCAGCCGCCGGCCTGTTTTCTTCTTTAGTGGGTAGGGCGCAGGCGAACGCCCGGCGAGGCTTAATGTTATCAGCGCGTAAATCTATCGCTTTATATTGCGCGGGGCCGGATTAAGACCGATTGCCGTCCCTGACTGACGACCAGTGTGCAAAGGCGCACATACGCGCTCGCTCTTCCGCGCGCGCTTTCGTTCTTCCGCGCCGTAGTGTATGCGTGTGTGTGAGCTGTGCTCTATCTCAATTAGCCAAAGTTACAATAGCCGCGCAATTAATGAGTTCGCTGATTGAATTGCCGCTGGGCAGCGGGCGCATAGTGAAGATAATTAATCGATTGGAGCCGAAGAAGTTTGCGCAATTATCTGATCGAATACTCGAGCGTCTACCACTCGACGACCCGCAGTCATTATTCACTTTCGACGAAAAGCAGAAGCTGTTGCCAGTGTTCGGCGTGGAGTCGTCGTCAGATTTGGCGCAGCTGTTGGTCGTAAGCGCGTCGCTTTGGCGCCAGATCGCCTTCCACTGTCTCGAGTCGAATGCGATTAGCGATCAGCTGAGACAGCTCGGCTTCACCGACGACATCGCCACGAAAGGAGCCGACATATGGAACAATTCTGGCCAGGAAGTCATCAATCGGCTCAAGAGCTATTCCGGCAGTCAAGTATCCCAGTTGATCGACGTCAACTGGACGCTCAACGAGGACTTTGCCAGTCTGAACTGCGCCAAACTCAACCAACCGATGGCCAAAGTGGAGCTGGTATGCAGCAATGAGCGACTGCCGATCGAAATGGACCACGCTCAGTTGGCGAACTTGTTTGATAAACTCGAAGAGGTTCAGCAGCGACTAGACGTGATTATGAATTGATCTGGTGTGTATTTTATACGTTGAAATCCTGTTTGATAAATTGATCTATTTATTATGAAATGCAGGGATATTAGTAAACATTCTTTCACTTTCGGGCCATTTAAGCATTCTAGAGGGAAAATAATAAGAACAGAATAAGTCAATTAAATGCCTCTAATATGCGTTTGCCTGAATAAAATAATCTCTATGCATAGTGGCTGACAATATATGCAAAAATAATTCATCTAAATATGTAGACAATCATCACAGCCATTAAAAAATTTGCGCGGTAAGAGAATCAATGCATATGAACGGCCTGATCAGGATTAATGTGATAAAACCAGTTTATGCTCTAAAAATTATTAATATTGCATAAAGGCGCCATTAATGCGTTCCTAGTGATAAGGAAAGCATAAAGCGACATTATCACGGTGCACATTAACTCTGATCAGTCTTTAATATATCATGTTCACTTTAGTAAGCGTCAAAGAGGACCTTTTAAAAGACAAATCAATATAGAAAACATCCTATTTGAACTGGAAAGCGACCTGTTTGACTGGGAAAATACCCTCGCTAAAGTGAAAATGAATCCACATTGACAACCATTGCAGTTCTCACGATTGAAATCTAAGAAGGAAATAATTAAAGGGGAACTCCGGTTACACCCAACTTTGGATATGTATCGTAAATAATTTTTAGCTGCGCACAAGCTGACTGCATTATTTAATATTATTTTTAGATTACCGCTAAGCAGCATTGTCATAGATGGCAAATGAAAACCTACGGTACATGCCCAGAACTAGAGATGACCGGATTTCAGTGCCGGGAACTTGTACCCACCAACCGTAAACCTTCCCTGACTAGCGCGAAGTGCAGTGAGTGATTTGAATCCATCTGCCCCTTGCCTAATTGCAAGAACATCAAATACGCTAATCAAAAAGTAAACAATCGATTGAAGAGCATATACGATGTGAATGATTAGATGAAAAGAACAAATAAAAACATTAAATAAGACATCAATCACTTTAAGCATTGTAATAATGACATGCTAAATTTAACAGTAATCAGGAAATGTTTACGTTGGCAAGGTGTGTAAGTTCCGCCCACACCGGATATCCCCCTTTAACGCAGTTTGCAACTGGCAGCCTGACAAGAGTTGCGTGTTAATGGCGGTTAAGGCGACGAGGCTTGATCGCGGTACTTGGCATACTTGTTTGCGTAAAACCAGGTGACAGCAAACATAAAGCCGGGTGGGCGGAGCACGGTTTCGTCCATGGCAAATTGCTGGCCCTGTTCCATAGGAATATAGACGACGTCGATCGTCTCGTCTTCGAGCGGGTTACCGCCGCCTTCGTTGACGCGCATCGCGTCGTCGATCTCGGCGAAATAAATCGTTTGCAGTGCACCCGCGGTACCAACGTCACATCTTAACAGAATTATTCATAACTACCTCTTGTTGAGATGCGCAAATACCAGATAGGTTTCAACGCGAATACATTCGTACCGTCATCAGCTCTATCATTGCAAAATGTTTACCGAAATTGCATTGTGCTGCCTCTTCTCCTTTCCCAGTCCCGGGAAGGAGATTGTGTTGTTTTTTATCCGAATAGTATAGATACAGCTTAAATGTACCCAGCTGACAAGACATAACATCAGTACTGCATTCTTTAATGCATCCTCTGTTATCCTGCAAGTGGTAGGGGTTGGTGTTACTGCTATGGGGGCTCTACATCGTGTGATTGTTCAGGGACCAACGTCTAACAATCCACTAATGCTAAAGTGCGGACAACTATAGGATAATAAACCAAGTGATTGATCAAATGAATCGTAGTCGATCTCTATGACTGAACGATGTGACATTCTGTACTTTTCCCCTACGCACTGGGTCGCCGTGTAGGCCCCCTTGGCGTTCAATGGGACGTGCTAATTCAGCAAGCAACGTCCTAATAACACTAATGCACGAGAACAGTAGACACGAGAGCACGAGAGCACGCTATCGCTTCGGGGTGAACGCAAAGCTGAGTCACCAATCAAATGAGTCTTTATCGATCACACTGACTGCAAAGTGCAACACTGTGATGATCTCAGACTCTGCTATGGTCTCAAATAAACAGCTGATGATAATTCACTGAAGAATCGCTGCGTCTGCTAATACGGTCAGGGGCCAATTTCATAAAACTAATGTAAAATAAAGAAATGGAATCATATTTCTGCACTTTTGTTACTAGCTTATTCACAAAATATGTGATATTAACACAGAAATGTAATTACACTAAGACATTTAACATAAATTTTTATGAAATTGGCCTCAGTTAATATATTGTGACTGCACGTTGCTGCTAACGAGATTATTTTTAAACTTGATTCAATACAAAACCCACAATGTTCCCATTTTAAATTCACTGAAAACTAATACTTAAATCTCTCCCGCGAAGCACGCATTTTAGGTAAAATTTCGTAGACAGTAAGCTACGATATGAATGTATTGACCTAGAGACCTATCTGAAGTTTGAATACCCCAACAACTATATATTTTAGAGGAACTTTGGGCTTACCTGAAAGACGTGATCTTGCAAATGTTTTCAAGGGGGCAATTGTAGCCGCACTCTTCAAGAATCTCCTCATGCATGATCTCGACAAGCGACTTGCTCTTGTCAACGATGCCAGCGCATAATTCGTGGGTCACTCCCAGTTCCGATGGATACTTGCTCCAGTCGATGTCGCTCGCCAGTTTACCCGATTCAAACTCGTTTATCACACGGTTCGCGTATACGGCTGCAAACATCTCAGTTAGCTACTTTTATTTGGTTAAGTAACAGTATTGGGTTTTTTCGAATACCCCCGCCTTAGATGGCTTTCTTTCGTTTAACTGCAATATTTTCAAGTCCATAGCGACAACCAATCAGAACAAAATACATCCGCCGCAAGTTACAGATGATCACTATGACCTAAGTCATTTGACAGTAGATGATGCTCTTTCAAGCTGATAATAATTCAAATCCCATCAAAATGACTCATTCAGCAAAATTACAGCTATCAAATATCATTAAAGGCTTATTAAAGGCATTCTGCTTGCGCCGCTAAAATCAATCGAAGTATAGTGAAATTCGTTCATACCGGTACTTGGGGGACCGGCAAAAATGACCCATTTAAGCGAATTTTCGGTATAAACGAATTACCGGTATAAAAAAATTCTACTACAGTGGAATTCGTTTATAACGGTTTTGCTTATAACGGTATTTCGTTTATACCAGTCAAGATTTTCAGTCCCAAAGCGTACTTTTCTAAACAAATAATTTCGGTTATACCGGGGTTTAGCTTATTCCGGTCAAAACATGCCGATCCCCCGGGTAACCGGTATAAACGAATTCCACTGTATTTCACACGCTCACCGGGTCTAAACTGTTTCACAAACACAAGCGATCGCTTGTCAACGTGAAAGAGCAGACAGGCCACGCTGGCGTGCGAAAACATCAGGTCCCATGCGCGTTTTCGACTACCCTGCAATTTACAGCATTGACATTAATTCAGCTTCAAGTTAATAAAGTGAAATTTAACTATACCGATACTTGGAGGACTGGTCACAATGAGTGGTACAAGAGAAATATCATTATAAACAAATTCGACTGTAACATTAATAACAATTAATCGCATATCGAAATCTGCAGATCATAGCGTTTAGTTTATTTAATCAGGTTTTAACATTATATTCACAGTTCTATGACATTTTGACAAATTCACCTTAGTGCGCATCGATATTAAGGTTAGTGTACTATTACTAAAGAGGCAAAGGCTGATATTGACTATTTCTCTATATACATGCCGATAATATTTCATTATGACACAGTAAACGCAATCTTTAAAGGGTAACTTCGGCAACCCCTACACATTGAAGATGACTGTAATTATTGTTAGCTGCGTATGACAAGTTGAATGCAAATAATATTCACTTATTGAATAAACTTATCGCTTAGAAGCGATGTCATATACAGCTTAAAATAATCTAGAGTAACTTTTCAAGGACTAAGAGTAACTAAATTTCCCATTTAAAACGAACAAAATCGAAGCAGAACACACCTGGTTGTACCGCATTCTACCGGCCCTCAGATAAATTGAATCGACCATCGGTTCGAAGGAGACGGTGTCGATCCGAAATTTATTTGCTGACGTCATCTTCCCATTCACTTCTGCTTCTGCGGATTGCGAATCCATCTTTTTGTCTATTACAGCGTCAGCTGGTTTTCTGCGACCGCTGTTAGTTAACAGACATAGACATCTAGTGGGAGTTATTACATGATGGAATAGAGGTGCGTGTCTGTTATGATTAAGCCATAAGCGCTCGCAGGTAACGAGCGGACGCTGTAACATTGTCAACTCAACTGACACAGAGCTTGCAATAATCGTGTCTTTCTCTAGCTGCAAGATCGCTTAAGCGGAAGCTGTAGAGCTGAGATAATAAGACACGCTAAAGGACATAAAATAGGTCTCCTAATGATAGAGTTCTGGTCAGATTTTAATGCACTATGACAAGAATATTTACCATACGATCTGAACATATTGATAATGCTTTGTGACATCTGCCAGAACTATTTCACCAGTGCAACTACATTATGACCCTGTAAATTGCGCTTAACGCTATATCATCTACAAGTAAAGGCAGATTTTATTCATTGCCTCAAGACTTTTTCAATTTATCCCTAAGCTATATAGCGTCCACTATAAGCTGCTTATGAGATTTTCGTTCGAGTTAAGCAGCTAGCGAACGCTATCTATTTCGATCGAGTTTACGTTCGGTCCACGAATGCGGGCGTGCAGCCAAACCACATTCGTCATTTTCGCGGAACAAATGTCTACGGTATTCAGTATCAGGGACTTAATTTCAAGACCAGAACGAGTCTTTTACTACCGTGACATTTTCCTTGTTATGGAGTGCAGTTCGCTATCGTTACTATTGCATTCGTTTTCGTCATGCTTCAATACGATCTCATCTTTGCATTCGATTCAAGTACAAGGCAAATGAATTTAAATGCGAAGTGAGCGGAATTAAGTGCACAAGTTACGAAGTATCATGCAACACTGTGTAGCTACACTAAAGTATGTTCATTATAGCTTTTCATAGAAAATACTCTTCCAAATCAACAATGCGGATCTTCGCATTTGCCTTTAATCCATGGATAGTCGCGAGAAACGTTATTAGTCGAGTATCACTGCGACAGATCACTTTTGGAAGCAACGCTTCATTGAATAAAATCAAGGATGGTTACCTAGTTTTTCGTGAAAATGTATACAAGGCAAGTGTTCGAGAAATGAGTCTTTCTGCGCTAAACATGAAACGGGAAATATCCGTTGCTCGCTTTCGATAAATGCTGAATGCGTGCTTTGTGAGTGGTGGATGCTTAATAATTACTTCTCATTAATTCTTCATGCTTTGAAGGAATAACACGCTATATTTTTAATGTTATTTCTGCCTTGGAAGAACCCCCGTATCATCATTGCATTTATTGTAAATTATTTACTAAAGCGCAAATTCTTTCTCTCATCTAAAACGGTCAAGGTTGACCGTGAGCACAGTATCGACTATACTGACGTAAAAGCGGTGTTCGCAATGCAGCGCTCTATCGTTCCTTCACCCCAACATAGTGTACGGAAGATTCAGACGGTTGGCGGTGCTCTGTGTGTACACCGCTTAAATAACTAGTTCGTACATCAAAGAATTTCAATTCCGTAATGTCGAGCATTGATTACGCTTCGTATCCTATTTACCATCTGATACTTCTGGCAAGCAGAAACTGCGCGGCTATTAATTTAAGGGAGCGCTTTCATTGTCAACGATATAACTTTGAACCAGAAAATAAGCCCGATTTATTGGGTGATAGAAAGTCCGTTGACAAATAAAAAATCTATTTTTCGTACGAACTGAAGCAAGCGAAAAACGAAACAAATGGCCTAAATATGACTTCAGAGTATCGAAAACAACACCACAAAAGATTATTCAGAATGATCCGAACGGTCGCGAACGGTGGCGAAATATTGATGAGCGTTCGCATTGCTCGCGGCACGCAGCCTCTTTGAAAATTTTTTCTCATTGCTATATCAGTTCGCTCCTGAGCGTTTTGACGATCTACTGGAGAATTTTTTCCTCTTAGATACTCCAGTCATTATTAGAGAAGATGATTAAAACTGGACCTTAATGAGGATCCTTTAGCCGAAGCAATAATATTCGAAAAATGACTAAACAGCATGTTGCCATATTTCGCAAAAGACTGCTGCAGTGAAGGATCCTCTAACTGATCCGACATGAATATACTTAATTATTTCATATGGACGACATGAAGGGTAAGATCTTCTCTGATTCCCACCAGAAGATCAAAATGTTCAAGCGCGAATTGATATAGCAGTGAAGGGAGATCCCTCAAGAGGAACTGTGCGCCGCGAGCGATGTGACTTGTCATCAATATTTTGCCACCATTCGCGACCGTGGCGATCATTTTGAATAATCTTCTATGATGTCATTTTCGGTACTCTGAATTCACATTTAAGCCATTTGTTTTGATTTTTTCTGCTGCCCTTTGCACTAAAAATAAATTAATATTTGTCAACTGACTTTTCCGTCACCCAGCATATTCCACGAAGCGCTTATGACAATAAGCGGCAAGGGTTTATTATTGAGGTGGCTTGTTTTCTTGAAAACCAGGCACGTGGGGAGTGATCATGGCTGCTGCGCCAGCGCACGTTTGATCTGTGAATATGCCACGAATGATGCAGTAAGCTGCCAAGGCTTGTTTGTTTTGTTTGCACGCTTCTGTATCCTCCAAACCCTTTGCACACGCACGCGGCCAGTTCAAAGGACAGATAAGAATATTATCGTTATAATTATTCCGGTTTCCTGTTCCTATTGGCTCTGAACGTATGTTAATATGAAGAAGTTTTACGAGGAATGTCAACAACACGAAATACCGAGAGTCAGAAGCAGTAAGTCATAGCATATGTCAGAAAATATAGTACAGTAACGATAGCCGAAATTTGTTCCGGCAAGGAGCCGGTTTTGTACACGTCAGCGAGTAGAAAGCCAGTGAAAGAGGAGATTTTCCACGGATCACTTCAAGCCATTGTAGCAACATTCTGCTTTACTTTTTCCAATTGCTTTGACGACTGAGAACCACTCTTTGCCCACCACTGCACGTCAGCAGAGCCCCAAACGTTGAAGACGATGAGGGGCAGGAGGGCGACCGCGGACGAAATGTAAAACACGAGATTCCATTCAGACTGGAGACTGTTTCGTACAATCCATTTGGTGATGATGGGATTGGCGATGCCGGAACAGGCGACGAAGAAGAACGTTAAGCCTGTGATCGTGCCGGTGAACGCGGGCGCCACCGACACCAACGCCGTCTGACAGCCCGGTGTGTGCAGGCCTGCATAAATAGCATGAGATATGTTAAAGCATACTTCTAGGCTATTCTAAAAGTTTATGCACAACTGGCGTCATCTCCTAGCCCACGTTGCATAGGTGGATTTCGGCACAGATGGCGGGGATCGCAGGACTTCACTCTCCAAACGAACTCTACATCTAAGTTTTAACCTCTGGGGTCTTCATTCCGATCTTTCGAGAAGCACCAAACCGCGGCACGCTCGAAGAAATTAAAATTTTCTATTTGTCGTTTGAGGAGGAGGTTATGGGAATGACTGAGAGTCGAACAAGAACTGACGAAATGGAAATCCCCGCTGACAATAAACGCCCAAGACTTCTAGCTGCATGTCTAAACATGTCCCACAAGACTGGTCAAATGCTGTCGGAGATACAGAGTTCAAGCGCGAACTTTTAAGATAATCCGAATATTATGAGCGTTCATTACCTGCCGATGCCATGCTGCAGCACAGGAAGACGACAGCGATCCAGGCCCACGATTCGTCGAGAAATGTGGCGGCGAAAAGGAAACAGCCGAGACCGAGACTGCCGATACTATTCAAAACTTTTACAATCGTTGTGCGCTTCCAC
>NIUQ01001458.1:0-30460 GCA_002796945.1 Plectus sambesii | reverse complement strand
TGGATTGCAGATATGGTTGATGAGCCAGACGAGATGGGAGACGAGAAAATGCCAGCGCGTCATCAGAGTTTCGTACAGCGGCATTGAGAAGAACATCAGAGAAGAGAGCGTACAGACGATTGATGGGTAGAAAAATTGGAATGACAGACGCGCCTAAAACGATCAACGTTTTCACCTTTTTCCAACCGAGCACACACGAACCGAATTCATCTCTATCATTTCCACTACGAAAAGGGCACTATTCAAGTCAAAAAAGACACTTTCCAAGGGAAATCAATATGGAAAGTGTCCTCATTAAAGTGGAAATGGTATAAACAGGGTGGGGCAAAAGTGCCCGCGGTTTAAAAAAACTCATTTCTCAAAGACTGCTACACCAAATTTTCGCTTTGCATCGACACTAAGGTAGCCACTTTGAGAAAAAATGATCAAAAAATTCTATTTATTATTGTTACAAGAGAATATTGTTATTGCTATCAGAAGACTTGATATTATTATAAAATATGAACTTAAAAAAAACTGCGGGAACTTTTACCCTATCCTGTATGAATAGTAAGGTACAATACGAGGTACAAATTTTGATTATCATAGCGTCGTTGTCTTGATTATACTTTACATCGTACCCTGCGCCTCACCCCACCCGCTCCCTTCGTAAATTGATGAATTCGACCTCAGATTTCAGTCAATAGTCACTCTCGACCAGCTGATGTTGCCCTATTGCTTTAAGTTTTTTTCAGTTCCAACAGTATTCAAAAATGCTCGTTACATAGCCCCTTAGCTTTACAGCAAGTTATATTGTTAGGATTGATAGGATACTTTTGTAATGTAGCAAACATAGTCTATGGCTCAAACGCAGCTTAGTACTCTAAAGTAAATTTGCTATTCTTATTGTTGTTTGGTTGATTGCAAGAGCTCATTGGAGTTGGGCGTGAAATGGAATCGATGAGAAATGGTGCATTACTCCCCCCCCCCCTTGGTAACGTTAAAAGCGCATGTATGGCGGCACATGACGTAGTCTTTTGTTCTTGGAAAAGTGCGAACATCAATCTCAGCCGCCAAAAAGCAGCCGTAGCTTGAGAGAGCTGTTAGGGTCAACAAATTTCTCCCTATTGCATGCAGCAGATTTTGTTGCGAATATAAAATTGACAATAAATCGTTCTGCGTTTTGTACGCACAACAAATCTTTTTGTTGCATGCAGCAAAAATATTTATGGTTCCTTGGCATGAGAGAAATAGGACAAAATAAGATGGGGATCCAATTTTACGCAACCGGCACTCATTTGAATTGCCCCATTATCCCACGCGGTTAAGTTGCAAAGCAGCAGGGGTCGTATTTACATACCTTCCAGTCCCTGAGTGAGGAAGCATGTTGGCCAATCATTTGTGTGGGCTGCGAGCTTCTTTACCCGAGCCTGGAAGACTCCCTGGGAATAGCGCTTGAGGCACAAAACGGTAGCATTACGAATACGTTCTCTGGGGCCTATTTCATGTAAACTCTATAAACCTGAGCTCTTAACTACTGAGATGACAATTCCTCAATCAATTGTTGTATAAAATTGGTGAGAAATGACTTTTGAGTATTGTAATCGCAACAATTTATGATTGAGATAGTTGTTAAATTGACTGAAGACAATGAATGCAGAGTTAAGGCCAAATTTCATACTTCGCTATACTCAAAAGTTACACGAAAAGCTCCCTGAAGCGCAAATTTTGCAACAATGCTGAGAGCAGAGATTATGTGCCCCCGGCTCTTTGCCGAGCGGAGATGCAGAGATCGTCAATGACACAGCGAGCAGCAGGCCGCAGGCGGACGCAATTTCATTCTCAATCTCTCAACAAATTCATCTCGGGAGCATGGTCGGGCGGAACGGCCGCCTCAGGTCGATCGCGCGTAATCGTTCGAATGAGCTTGGCGCTTGCACCAGCCCGCCACGCTGCATAATCAACTCTCTGCACAAAATGGCAACAGCTGATGTGTGTGAGGCGCGGAGTGAGAGCCAATGTCGGCCGTTCAGACGCTACGCTGCGCGATTGCTTTGCGAAGGAGGCCTTCTCGCGATGTGAGTGCGCACAGGCATTGTACTTTTGATAGGGGAGACAGAGGAGGTCCACATTGCGCGCACGTTAACGGGAAACTGCGAACATCCAAAACTGTGACGGATGTGCCGTAAATTATTTCTTACTGCGAATGACTAGCTGGCTGCTCGCATCAGTTTAGAGTGTAGCTATCTTGCAATTCGTACTTAATAACTATCCACAATCCTTTGTAGCGCTTTTTCTCTCTACTAAGAGCCATCCAAGCATTTGAGTTTAAAAGTTCTGTGACAAACTCTGTTTTAGTAACGAAAAATGTCTGCGTTTTCCCTAGCGAGTCACTCTTCGCCAAAAATTTCTCTACTACATTCAATAATTCTCTAGAAGAAACCCATGTTTTACTCTCTGTATCTTCAACAAGACTTTCTACCACTGATTTCATATTTTAATCTGAAACTGAAGAAATCGACCGAAATCGGCGAACTAGTGAAGCAATGTGATGAAGCCGTTTAAATATTACTTTAAGCTAAGGAAGGGGTAGCTGTAGGGAGGCGGAAGGTGACAAATTTTCCCACACACGCCATAGCTGACTAGCTACTGCACTTCCCCCAGTCGTAATTATACCAATTGTAGTATTAACAGTCCTTTGAACTATGTCCTAGAGTGCCAAGTACAGTCAAGTTATGTCTATAGCGTGCGGCCTAGCCGTTACTCTTGATTATTTATGTAGCACGTGGTGCACTTTATGGTACGCCATAACTCTATCTTAGTAGCACGAAAACTTGTACTCACCTGGCGTTGGGAGCGTTTGGCACTGGCGGAGCTGATGGTACGATTGGATATGCGTTTCTGAATGTTGTGCACAGTGGTGAGCACAAACGCGCTGCACGTCCACTGCACCAAAATGCTGAGAATATTGGTGGCGATGTTGAACCAGACGAAACCTTCCGATCGCGTCGAATTGACGACGAATCGCATCGTCCAGATCTCCGGGTTAACAAAGATAATCGGCTGCGGATATGTGGCGGCCACGCCTGTAACATTCGCCAACAATCACTCTCAAGCTTTATGCTTTTATAGTTTGCTAGCATGTTCTACACATTTAAAAGCTAAAATATGCGAACCACTCAACTGAAAGTTGACCATGTTAGAATAATATCCTAGATTACTAAAATAAATTTAATCATGCCTTTGAAAGAGAGAAGTAACTTCTACGGCTGCATAACCCATAATAAACATCAGGAACACTTAATTGTCCCTTATACACAGAGTGGTACAGTGATTATCCATCCCTCCAATGGAACATTTACAGAGCAATAAAATATGCTGCCGAACAATGTCTCTGAACTGAAACGTTTCTTTGCCCCTTTCGAGCAGCGCAAGTATGCTGCATTTTTTCTAACTGCATTCGACTCCTTCGGCATATTGGCGCGCGATGCACATAACGCAGATATGACGCACGAAAATAACCGCCAGCGCATACGAGACTTCAAATCATTTTTGTTGATTGCGCTTCGAGGGAGCTATTCGTTATACTACGGCGCAAATCAACAATATTAGTTTCGAAGCTCACTGTGCGGGGGCGGCTGAGTTTTGAGCTTCACTCTCTAATCATTGAGGCCTGCTCTTTCCTCTTCGCTCATTCCGAAATTCTCATTCATCAGATTATCTAGTCAGCAGCAAGTGGCGCTTTACGTTGTGCCGCACTCTCAGAAGCTGTCATTTACATACCAATCACGCACTATATTCACTGCGAGAGCGTATGAAAGTGGGCGTGGATGGTCAGGTGGCTCAGCGGTCCTAAAGAATATTCCCACCCTTCCTAGTCAGCTTGTTCCTCTTTGCTTNTCTCGCTCTGTATGAGTTAAAGTTGGGTAGCGTTTTTTTTGTCGAAAGCAGCTCTAATGGCTTTGACGCCTAGGCGCCCGTGTCCGCTACTCATTTCCCAGCCTCACTTCTCTGGGGGTTGAGAAAGTCAGAATAAACAGAAAGGCACAATAGGACGCTGTTGAGCTCAAAAATGCGCTATTCTGCAGCGCGACGATCTAACAATCGGCCGAGTTAATCGTCTCTTCGCTGCTAAGTGCTTCCACAATAGAACGATGACAGCCGCCTATTGTTAAAATAGCGAGCGGTCGGCACAGATCACAAATCTTTGCCAGTATTGCTAATCGAAAGCTACAGAGTCACTTTAGGATTCTATAGGGTTTAGGAATGGATCGTCAAAGTTTGAAAGCGTTCCTGAATATGGACAAAAAGCATGACTGGATTTCAAGCACTTGCTACTAATTTTCTATCTACGTTCGCCTAGTAAGAGTTTGGCACACATGCAATAATAATCGGGGATAAGCAAATTATTGATGCAGTTACTCTCAGGGATTCATGCGACCGCGTGATGAACAGACACGCACAATGAAAGAAACACAGTGTATTGAATGGGGATAGCGCCAACTTCAGTTGCCACGCGCCTCTTCTCATAAAAACCTTCATAACACCCCTACGCAATTATAGTAACAAGGCTTGTAAACAAGATGAGGTATTATATCAGCTTGTAGCTGCTGAATTCATATGAAGCAAGATGAATGGTGAGCGGATTGGCAACGATTCCTGATGTTGTCATGCAACAGTTGAGAGTAAGCGAATTTCGCCCAGCAGTTTCAATGATTAGCCAGTTAATCAGGAGGGCAGGAACATAAAAATATCGCATTGCTGGACGATTAACGATTTACTGGAAAGAGCAGCTGCTCGCCGACGAGCTTGCATGGCGATTATCGGCGACGCGAAATTGGGTAAATAGGGAGTGCAGAAAGTGATTGTGCTATTTTTGGCAACTAATCGTAATTAATTAAGAAGAAAACACGAGTTTCTTGGAGAACGCCATGCGTACGATTCCCCTCAAGCGGCGATTATGTTATTCAGTCACTTCCGTCTCTTTCGACTTGTTTTTGTCGAAAAGAAGCTATAGGAGAGGGCGTTGGAGCGCGTAAGACTTGTTTACCGTATTGCGTGCGAAGGCGCACGCGTAACGAAATCAACTGAGGGCAGAAGTGGCCCGCACGCAAGCAACGTCGCATGGAAATAGCTACTAGCAAAGAAAATCGCGTTAAAATCCCCAAAGCAACTGAGTGAGCGACTTTTCCTTGTGATCGCGCGCAAGAAAACCCTAGCCACTCTGAGTGTAATGGCGCAGTGCAATGACGCGCACTGCTTTGATACTCGAATGCGATAATCGGACGAGTCGAAAGTGGCTATGTAAACGCCGTTTAAACCTAATTGTGAGAGAATTGCTACTACTGTTGCTGGATACTACGCTTATCTGACAGCGCTGCTTGCTTACACTATACGATTTGTGTCTTAGAAATCGATCTTTTAGCACTTCTGATAAAAGCGACAATCGCTTATTAGAGGCGAGCAGTACTCATTGTCAGTCATATGAAATCATGAAAGAACAAAGCAAGATTTAAAAGGTATAGAGAATACGCAGTAAAAGAAAATTTACGCGTCTGAACAAGGGAAGTCGTTCCTATCGAACGAAGATTAAACCATTTCAAAAGCTTAAAGAAAGAAGCGAATGAACGATCGTTCATTTTGATAGGTGAATCAAAAATTTTCTATCAGTATTTCTGATTCACGAAAGATGACCTGTTTCAGCCATTTTCGTCACTTTATTTCGACTGACATGCGAAAGGGACACTCAAAAGTTGACCGAATGAGCGCGCGCAGGGTTCAAACGTGTAACCAGAGAGTCATGGGCGTCTTGAGAAAGAGATCTATATATCTTTCTTTATCTTTAATAACTTTGTTCAGACGTATAAATGAATCCTAATAGATCGCACACGTTTGCAGTCGGACAAAGTAAACAGAAAGCTGACAATCTGGGTACGAGATCAAATTTAATTCATTTGCGTGATACGCACTTTCATCTAGGGAGTTGTTTTTGAGCATGGACTGGAGACGAACGTACAATGTACTAAGTGCACGCCATTAATCATATATTCCCTTCATTCAAAATGCGTATCACAAAAGCTTCAACAATTCGCCAACAGCGATAACCACTTAATCGAATGAACAGAGTACAGCTTAAGGCTCGAACTCAAAGCGAGTTCTTCTGGCGCGCGCAAACAGAACAGGCGTCCGAAGAATAAAGTAAGAGCTACAGAGAATTATCTGTAATACATATATTCGCTCCTTCAGTAGTCGTAAAGCAAGCTATTGCCTCTCTTTCGAACATCAGTCTTCGTTCAAAAATCAACAAAAGGCAACAGCGCTGCACTAATAGATAGGATACAATGTTGCAGTTAACACAGATTTACACTGAGTTGGCTTTATTTGCTGCAGTTTCTGTTGGCGCACGCACGCAGCCCACTGCTAGTCGGAAAAGTCTAATCGAGAGCGATCAGGAATAATCTTTTAATTTCTAATCACCTGTCCCATTCCATGACACTGATTGTAAAGCTCTTCCGTCCTCAGCAATAACTCTTACTCGCAGGAAATGGACGGGGATTAATTTCTTTACACTTGCAACTGTTGCAATTGAAATCGTGCTATGATATTACACCCCGGGACCAAACAAACTAACCAATATTGGAGGAGCACATTATTTACTTATTTCTTCTGAAAGAATCGCGAGCTGTTCTTTTTTAGCTATCACAATTTGACAGGTCGCCAGAGCGCGTGCTTTCCGCATGTCTTTCGAAAAAAAATTGCAAAGAGACAGATGAAATTATTTTTTCGACTAATAAGCATAAATAATTTAATTCCACCTCCAAAGTGGCAAGTAGTCATATCCTTTCGATAGAGTATCACATTTTATAATTTATAACGTATATCTTTGGTAATCATGAGCAAGAAGATAGACAACAATTCAAGTGTAAATAATTCAAAAAATTTTGAGTTACAGCTCTTATATTAGTTACCCTTGATATAATTTCTTTCAGCATTTAAAATCTATACATTAACACACTTCAATAACTGAAGGAAAGAAGCGCGATTCAAAACAACAATGTAGGCCTAAATATGCGGAATATTAACGAGACGAACAGGATCCAACAGAACGCAACAGCAGAGTTATGCTCAACCAGCAATATTTAATTCAGCAAACCGTTCAGGCAGACTCGGGAGAGGGAGAGAGTTGGAGAATATACGGTATTCATCGCTGTCTCGCTTTCGGTCGTCGGATTTTTGACGAGCTCTCAGCTGTTAAACACTCTCCTCTTACAATCTCCCTTCCTCGGTTGATCGCCGCTGACGTAAACACTCAGACAATCAATCATATGCTGGCCTTCTTCGCGAATTGCGCCCAATGCTCAACTGTCTGTCGGCCGAGATCCATGACAATCGAGCGGGTTGCCAGTTCGGGAGCCGAATCGCCGACTCTCGTCGGCTCGTCGTCGTAATCGTCGTCGCTGGACTCGCGCCAACCCTCGCTGCTGTCATAAAGCGGGTTCACGCGCATCATGAACTCGCACAGCTGCTCAAAGTCGCGGCTCTGCATCTGCAGGCTGTTCCGCACAAAATTCTCCCCGTAGTGCCCCCCCGATCGGTTCGACCGACGTGATGATGTCGCGTCGAACGGTCGCTTCTTGCGGTACCAAAAGCGCCGCAGAGGCACGCAAGCGATCCATTGGCGATAGGTGGCGCGCATGCGGTCGTTGAAATACGCGTAGATTAATGGGTTGCAGAGGTGGTTGATCAACCAGACGGTGTGGAGTAGTATGAATTGCCAATCTTCCAATCTGTTATCCACGAAGAATGGCCGTGAGAAGTAAATCGCCGACGACAGCGTGCAAATCAGGCTAGGATAGAAGAACTGGAACGTTAGACGAGCCTAAAACAGGTAGGGATTGTAGCTAATAATCGCCGAGTAGTGCCGTATATAATCTTCTGCCGTGGAAAACTCCAATCAGCTAGTATAACTTGAGTCCATGTTAAGAAGAGTTTTATATTGACCAAAGGTGAGAGTGAGTCAGTAATACGAACCTACTACTTTTATACCATTTTCATTCAATTAAGGATGCTTTCCAAATAAACGAGGTCATTTACCGACTTAAAGCAATATGAAAAAGGTCCTCTTTGCATTTGAGAATATCCTGCTTGATTTGGAGAGTGTCCCATTGATGATGAAAATGGTAGACATTCGTGATTATGATTAATTTGAGCTTCTTTGACGTATCGTACTATACAGCTTAGCTAGTTGATAGAGTCTGCACATGTTCACTGCATAGTTTACAGCCAATTGCCTTCCCAGAATTTGAGAGCAAATTTGCAAACAGTTCATTTAAGAAATCCTTTTCAGCAGTCACGCAAAACGACTGATGACATCACGAGTCTGACACATCAAATTCCCTAAATAAGCGCACTTCCGTAAACACGAGGAGAGCGCGAGGGCTTTTAAATTTTCTGCATTCATTCGCTTGAAAAGTATAATTTTCATGACTGGCTGCATATGGCGAGATTCCTGATTGCGACGCGCCTTGCCTATGATATGACTTGCCATCTAGCAGGTTTCGTGGTAAGCAAACAGTGCGTACAGAAACTGGCTCCAAAAAGACATCAGTTCCTAAGCTGATCAAAGATGTAACAGTTTCATTATAGCTTTGCTCTCTTTATCAATAGTTGTGCCTTATCTCTCTTTTTCAGCCATTCGACTGGCTTTTTATAAGATGTGGAGCATTTTTATTAGTTTTTGACAATATCAAACGAGCATGCGCCTAAATTTAAACTAAGAAATAAAAAAACTCCCCAAGGATGCTGCGAACAAATTTTCAACTTGTCTGACCAATACCGCGATATCTCAAACGAAGCTATAACTTTAGCTGTTCGCGAAATATAACATGTCTTTCAATTAAAGACCGCACGGTCAGCTATAGCACGGGCTATTACTGACGTATGAAATAACCTTGCGTTACACTGCCATCCTAAAATCACTGTTTGAACGCAGCGACACAGCGCTCATTTCGATGCACAAATTCAGTTTAAAATAGCTTATTCTTGAATGGAACCCCACAGTATATAGCAAACCTGCTTGCGAAATCGATTCGCGCTGTTCTGGTTGAGCTTATTGTGACTGATTTTGTGTTCGACAGTGCGTATCTTGAGAAGCACCAAAATCGAGCAGATCCACTGGGCGGCGACGCTGAGGACGTTCACCGTCGCCGAGGCGACCAGGAACACCGACGGCCTTGTCCCGTTTCGCGCCACGAAACCCATTGTCCACATTTCTCGCCGAAATAACACCACTGGCGTTGGCATCGTTCCAACAAGTGCTGGAAGATGCGCGTTAGTGTGATTTCCAAATATAAATGTGTCGCATATTACATGCATTTGATTGCATTGGTAATGAAAATCGCGTTCTTGTTTTTTTGATCTACTCGCTACTCAGACCAATAGCGATTTTGCAATCGACACAATCGAACGCAAATATTGAGGTCAATTAGTGGTATGAACAGAAAATCTCTTTAATTAGCCTCTAGTCTTTTGCGCCTACTACACGTTCTATTGCTGGCGAAAAAAGGTTGGCTTCAGCCGCGGGGAAGTTGTAAAAATCCTCGCTACCCACTCCACCCACCTCAGCTTACAACCGTCCAACTGAAAATGCGTCATCCTATTAGACGCTGCGAGGGTTTATATTACTCTCAAAACCAACGCCAGCGTCTGCCCCGCCCTCTTTAGCGTCGCCTCGCCGCACTCAAACGTCGATTGATTTTCGCTGCAGCACTTTTCGTTCGCCCCCATGCTAAATGTAGATGAGAATGCGCATCTCTCCTTCGGGTTTATGACATTCGGCTCAAACGAAGCCGCCTGTTTCATTGAAACATCTTCTCAAAATGTTTTACTGCGTAAAGAAAATCCTGCGTTAATATTCATTATGCCAGGTCATATGGTCTGTCATCAAAGTGTTAAGAATGAAAGGAAGATTGAAAGTTTTTGAGGAGTGCAAATAGGCAGGATATTTATTATATTTGTAAACCATAAACTTGATTTTTAATGAACTCCTTTAGCTGTTTCAAGTGAATTTAGGTTTAGCAATTACTTGTAAATAGGCAGAAAAGCGGGGGATTTGCCTGCATTGCTTCGCAGTTCTCTGACTATCCTGAAGGATTTCTTAATTATTTTGTCGAGACTAGTGTCTTTTGAGCAATTTGTTAATGGCAGCCCCCTGCTAATTCTTCATCTCTCTTCCTCCCATGTAGGATGTCTTTTGGTCGGCGGAAAGCGATCAGTTCATAGTAAACAAACACATCATGCGCGCAGCAATTAATTATTCATCAAATTAATAAAGTTAATAAATACTGGATCCAAATGGTCAATGTCGCGCACTCAATCCGGTCAAGCGTATCAAAAACATACTTCACTAGCGCTCGAGAATGCTGCGTCAAGTAATTTTGGTGAAAGTTTAGGATACAGTTGTTAAAATGCAATATGCTTCGGTGCTTAGTTAAAAGGAGTATAGCAGCTATCCCTCTTTTCGCAGAATGCACCGAAAACTGCCATTAGCCACGCAGAACGAGGCTACTTAGCGGTAAGGTAAGTGACATTAAAATTAATTTGATCCACACCATCTAATTATACTCAGCAAAGAATAATTGACAGTAATTCAAAATATCTATGAGTGATCAAAGTGCCCCTTTAAGGCAACAAAATCAAAACTGATTGTTTCATGGAATTTTTGAAAAGGGTTTAATACATAGATGGAGCGCCCATTAAATTTTGGCTCAAAAGCGAAACATGCACAAAAGTTATCTTGCATTCTTTCAGTAACGTACCGGAAGGAATGCACGCAATTTTGAACCGTTCTAATTAAGGAACGAATAGACTTGGCAAGGAAACCCAGTTTTATTTAAAAGAGGACCTAAATGAGCTCTCTGCGCTGCCTTTGTCGTATGTCTCTTCATAACGCGTCAAACACAGTTCAAGGACTAATAGCCTTTCCAATGCAATGGCAAAGAATTATAAATGTCTGCTCTAAGAACTCCTATGACAGGCTGCGCCCACAATTCTGCAGTTTTTCGAAATTTTTGACGCCTGCTCACGGAGTTGCTATTTCTGCGAACGACGTATAATAGATAAATCAATATTCAGAGGAAACTGTTTTTCTGCCCGTAGAACAAGCAGCTCATCATCAACAACCTGAACCCCTGCTAACGAGCGGAAATTCTAGTTTTTCAAAGGCCAATGACGGCGTGTAGGAGTGGGGCACGAGGAGGAGTAATAGAGGTGTCGAAATACGCATTCTTGTTGATGCCACTAAACTTTGAATAGACAACGCTAGGCTAACCTTTCAGATTATGCGAAAACAAACGCAAAAAATTATAACTTGTGGTACGCTCGCACTCCACAAAAACTAATGATAAGATGCTTTAGGTATTGAAAAATTTGAAAATAATATAGAACACTAACGAACACTGGCCACCTGCTTTGAGACTCAACGGTGTCAGCAGACTAAAAAAATACATCTAAGGCGATTTCGTGCAATATCGCTTGTTAAACTTTCGCCCTCATAGAGTTATTTAATTTAAGCTTTTCCAACCTGCGCAAATGCCGATAAGCCATGAGACGCCGGCCATGGCGAGGGCGACCGACACTCGATTGAGACTCTTAGCCTTNGTTATATAATTTAAGCTTTTCCAACCTGCGCAAATGCCGATAAGCCATGAGACGCCGGCCATGGCGAGGGCGACCGACACTCGATTGAGACTCTTAGCCTTTGTGCCGTAGTAGCAAATGGCGATACATCTGTTGATGCCCAGACAGGCGTAGCTGACTACTACGGTTGTCCAAGCAGCGATTTCAACGAAAGCGACAAACGAGGGGACCAGCGATGTCGACGTTTCCTCCGTCGATTCGCCTACCTTTGCATTTGGACTGCAACGAAAAATTTTGACATGATGAGAAAAAGATTGCGATTGGAAGCCGTAGTCATATAAGAGGTGTCCATTAGCCGTGGCTATCTTCCTAATGACTCAATGAAATTTCCCCCACTCAAATATTTCATTTGAATGATTAAAAATACAGCGGGCTTTTAGGTCGTTTCCCATTTTTTTCTTTCTTTTCAGGTAGCTTACTATTCAAAGAAATGTGTATAAAGGCTAATTTGACCCGCGCGCTGGCCGCTGAGGTTCAACTGCGTCATTCAAATTAAAGCTATTTGGAGGCTATATTCGGTCATGTATAGACCGACTCGTAAATGATAAAGAACAGACAGCGCGAATTGCCCATTCTATTCGCTAATAAAAGATAGACGATTGATTGGTGAAAATGAAGAGCGATGCGGGCGCAAAAGGTATGCGACAGTCGGTATCACGCTCGCGGCAAGACGGAGCACACGGCGCGCTATATTATTTGCAATATTCGAAACGCTCATTACTAGAAACAGCCACGCCCTTCTGGACGCACACAAACTGTCCGTAGGCATCCGGGCGTTGTCCTGGCGGCTGCCTATCTTTTATTGGCGAATAGAATCGACAGTTTGCATGCGCCTACGCAATCGTTACGGCAATCCAGGCTAGTGAGACTGCATGATATGCGCTGCCTTACCTCTCATTGAGCTCAATCAGGAGGGCTGCGCCGCAGTAACAGCCGGCCACTAGTGTCATCAGGCAGTCGGCTACGGCCACGTTGGCCATCAGAGTGTAGGCGGACAGGCGGTACACGGAGTGGGCGCTGATCATGGCGACAGTTACGCCGTTAAAGACAACGCCCGCCGTCCCGAGCGCGAAGTAAACCACGGCCACTACCGCCTGGCCTACCATCTTGACCAAGTATCTTGACCAAGAATGGTCAGAGCAGCAGTCCGCTTCTGAGAAATATGCGAAACGGAGAATGAACTATTTGGATACGATTTTCTTTGAACTGAGTTAGTCCTTCAGTTGAGGCCGGTAGTATTCAGCTACGGTAGATTCATCCATTATTTAGCACTAATTTTGTTATCAGACACACGAAAGCGGTTCCGATTTGTCGTTCCGCGCTGGGAAATCAGGGCATTTGAGACTGCTGGTAGCAAAATTGGACGCTTAATAAAGAACGGTAGACTGTAGCGTAGTTGCAGTTGCGGTTGATGAAAGAAGCAAAGTTATCAATGGCCGATCGCAGAATAGTCCAAACGCTCGTCGCCGTTCACCAATATCTTCATAGTCTTCAAGCGGTAGAATATGTTAACTGTGACGACGGAAGGCCTCCGCGGTTTTTTCGGTTGCGGTTTCTGATCGGCTTTTACGATCAACTGCGTCAAGTCGGAGGCCAACGACTGCAAAGATCGAATCTTCGTCAACGTCGGATGGCGGAAGAGAGGCGGGCGGGACGGGATGGCCGACAAGATTCGCCAAACGCCGCGTTGGTCGGTGGCGCCGCTCTGCTCCGCGCTCTTCTGTCCAATTATTCGCCGAGGGCGCACTCCGTCGTCGTCTGCTTCGAACCGTCCCTATTAGCCGTCGTCGGCGTCGACCGCCGGTCGTAAAGCGCGGCCCGTCGTCGCTAGTTAGCCGGCGATTCGTCGCAGCTGAGCTCCCCTCCCCCTGCCATCTACATCTTGCTTTATCTCTCTTTCGCTCTCTTGCTCTCGCTTTCTATCAGCACCGTCTGTTTATTTCGTTTTTCTTCTCTTCTTTCTTTTCTATCTTCTTGCTGAAATAGAGCAGCAAGTACAGTATTGGAGATTGCAAAAGATTTTCATCTCCTAGGCGTCGAGCATACGAACATATGTCCTAAATCCTGCAATGCAAGTGTGAAAGAATTAATATTGCATTGATGGCAATCATAAGATTAACTTCTCACACATTTCTCAAATGTTCCAAGTATACTCGACGCCTAACAATCATAAGCAATCGTGAACACGAGTGTACTGCAAGTGCAAACTACGGACAAAAGTAACAGTTGCTAGAGTCGCCTGACAGTTAGGAGATCTGACGCGAACTGAGTGCGCGATGCGCATCACAGTGCTATTTAGATAAAGAGACAAAAGAGCTAATTCCATTCATCTCGTTCATAAAGACTATATGTAATACAGAAATAACTGAACAGGGAAGAGAGTTATTTTAACGGGGAGCAACATTTTATCTATTTCTGTTTAAATAATCTCTTTGAAGAAGGGCAAATATAAATGACATACAAGTACGTTAATTAGCAAAGATCCAGTTCCGCTGCTAAAGCTTTATTTGTTGCTAGCAGCTTGTGGGCATATGTAGCGACATGGGAGTATTTTAGGCAAAAAGGTACAATAATCCACAATCTCTATCAGCTGAGCTATTCAAGGTTCGCCGGCCGCCATTCTCGCTGTATAGCTGTACGTGCAGAGCAGTAAGACAGCGCGACCAGCATAGACACATTATAAGGGTTCAAGAGATCGTTGACTATGCCTTGGGCTACTTCTTTTAATAAGAGAGCGAGAGAGCGCGCGCGAGTTTCAGCTAGCGGGGGGCGCGCGCCGGCGGCGTGACCGCGTCGGTCGTTTCGTATGCGCTCGTAGGAGCAGCCCATTTCCCCATTTCCACGCCGGACATGGTGGCGCACACGGTCGAGCGAACGCGGTCGCCGATGGTGCTCGTCGACGGTGCACGCAGCCGCGCTAGGTCTAGCCATCGTTGTCCTCCCCGCGATCCGTCAAGCAACCTGCGCCGGTCGTTATGAGCGATGAAGTAGTCGTCGTCCGACAATGGAGATAGATGATGATGATGAAGATATAATGATGACTGAGGACTCTGTCCCGGCTCCTCTATCGCTCAACTAGTCCGCAAAAAATACACAGTTTACTTTTATGAGGCAATTCATTGCTTCCACGTATTCTCCGAGCACATTATGACGACACAGGAAGCAACAGCAGTGCGACGGGCGACGGCAATCTATCTCACAAATAAGTTCGTTCGGCTTCAAAATAGATAGGCACGCAAAATAGTTTCAGGAAAATAGTTTAATTGTCAGTATGAGGTATGACTGATTACTATTTTCAGTTATGGAGAGGAACGTATGACCGGATGCATCCGCAATAACAGCAGGCTGCGTCTGAGCCATCTCCAGCCGTTCGTAGCGTATCAGGCTCTTCGCTCGACAACTATTCCACCGATTTCAGCGTTATCGTTGACGGTCGCCCTTCTGAAAGTGGAACAAGAGAATGCACTGCAGTACATGCACTAAATATTTAAACTATGAAACACTTTCGTGACGCTTATCGACAATTTTTATTGGCTGGAAGGAGCTTTACATAACGGCTTTTCTCGAAATTAGGCCCCGGGGCGCTGACGAGAAAAAGCAGCTTTTTGGTGGTCACGTGAAATTCAAAATTGCGCCCCGGGGCTTTATTTCGCGAAATGCCTAGAGGCGTACTGAAACATAGTGCTGCTGTAATACTACCGTCAGCTACTATTTTACTGAAATAAGACAACATTGGGCAGCAAAAGTTGACCATAATCATGTAAAATCGCGATCAAATGCAATTTTGCACGTACATCTATTAATACACCTAGGCGCAATTTTGAGAAAAGTTGGCACAAACGGTACTAATTTGTACTGTCGAACGAACATTTTTAACTCGGAAATTACGCCCCGGGGCTAAATATCGGGAAAACTTTCAAATTTACGCCCCCGGGGCCTAAATTGGGGGGGGGGGCTAATTTCGAGAAAACCCAGTAGCTGCCAAAGTTGAATTTCCCGCTCGACTCAAATCGTCTCTTGATCATAACTTTGTTTCCTTATTGACGTAGAAACATATTGATTCAATATGTTTTTTACTGTTTCGGCAAATAAGAAAAGCGAAGCAAGCGAGCGTGTAAGGCGGAAGAGTGCAAGCATTTACCTAAGTGCTGACGCCAGGTTGAGTCTGTACTGGCTGGCATTTGAAAATGCCGCGAAAATATACTACTGGATTTTCCGAAAAATCGTCGCTCCCCCAAGCCTTTAATATCCTTTAAAGAGTTGTCATTAAATCTGGCTCAACAAATGTATGCACCGGGATATCAGACAGTAGGGTTTTATTAGAATGAGGGTATTAACATGAAAGAATGAACAGTTATGAAATAGCGATTTAACTACCTTATACTATATAAGTGCACTTGTATTGGGACCCGTATGGACCATTCTTGAAGGTATATTGCGGTGTGAACGCTCTAGAATGTTCTGTCACTCATGTGTTATAGTGTGCGCCGCGATAGTATTTAAATTTAGACCTTAGCGAGAGATAGTAAGCATTAGTGCTCCTAATGCACGCCCTTTTGTTTCTGATATCACATGGTCAGGGGGACGAAAAACTACACGTCGAAAGGTGCTATTTAAGGAGAGGTGGTTTATCTTAAAAACCCAGGAGCAAAAATAACCTCATTAGAGGGTAGAATAGATCGAGTGGTGTCAGATTTCGTTCATGAACGGCATCCTAGGAAGTGATATAATTAGAAATTGGACGAGACAAGTTACAGGATCATGGTCATCGGAACGAATCATTGGAATCCGACGACTTCTAAAGAAGGGCACAAGTACTCAAATCTCTCAGGCTGAGTGCGCGTCCCTAAGCTGATTCCATCAATCATGTCTCTTTGAAGATGTATTAGCTGCGTGCAGCATGCCTACGACTGCGTTGTTTGTCGTTCTATGCTTATGACTACTGTATTTCTGGCAATAAGGTGTCGTGCAGTGCCATAATAAGTGGTAATAAGTATTTACGCAATAAAGCACATAAATAAACATTTCTATCTTGCGTCGTGAGCGTTAATTCAAATATATGCGACTACGAATCGATGAAATTATCGGCCAAAGCTGAACTGCGAAATCAAAAGTTTAAACCATAACTGGCAATAATATAATAAACTGATGCATAAAGTGATATTTTCCTGCTGCTGCTGCATTGAATGTCAACATGACGAATTAAAAGATAAAATAGAAACAAAGGATCTTGTAGGCTCCGGCCAGCGTAATTTTGCTTGCATATGTTCTCGTAGCAAATTCATTCAATAAATTGATGTGCAATGAATGTGAATAGAGATATTGAATAGAGGAATAGAGCTTTCGCAATGAAAATACCGCAGTACTCTTCCCTATATATAATGGATAGTAGTAACCGAGAGGTATAGTATCCCCCCCCCACAGCTTCCCGTCAAAAGCGGCATAACCCAATCGCAGCAGCAGCAAAATTCATTTCAAAAACAAATAATCCATAAGGATTATTTGTTTACTGTACAGTGGAAAAATTGACAGCGCGTGGATCTTGGTCATTGGATAGCAAATCGGCGGCCCGAGCCTGTCGAACAATACCCTTGCGCAGTGCTTTCTCTGCTTTCAGCACGGTCACAAGAGTCGAAATCTTCCTACTCTGTTTAGAAGACGTCGGCAGGTCGGCGAAAAAGGGATGCCGGTTGGTATGCATCAGATGAGGTTTGTCGCAGGCGTACGTCTCTTCTTGCCGAGAGATGCTTATAGGTTTCTCCGAGCGGGGTTGCCTGCAACAAAGGTTCAGGTTTTGGTGGGCATTTAAATTTGCAAACTCCTATGCCCGATTTCATGAGAATATTATCATGATTTCTCTTGCGCTTACAATTGCCAGACGCGCGGCAATTGATCAGATATGAGGTCGTGGGGAGGAGGATTCTTTACGCTCATCATCACAACTGACCAGTCACTGGGCTTCCCGCAAATTGTAACAGTTTTGATCACAGTGATCTTATGAGAAAAAGTCTGCGATGAACAGAAAATCTATAAATGATAACCAATAGATAAATTAGAATGAAAATAATTTTTCTTGTGCTCAGTCTTTGTAAAAAAGTAGTTCTATGGCGATTTAGCACCTTTCGAACGTTGACACATAGGATACATCACCTGTAAAACGTCAAGCATATCCTGTAACGGTTACTCTTACCTATAAAGTGGTGCAGAAGACGATGGTGCTTGAGCGACGAGTGATTTGTTTTTTATTGGCACATTGCCAATGATCAGCGGGACGAACACGTCCGAAATATCATCTTCGGTCACCTCGACGCGCAGCATCAACTCATAGCTTACCTATAGACATGGATACATTTTACGCTCAATGTAGTTAATAATATTGGTAGTTACTGATATTAATAGTAGTAAGCAAATTTTTCCCTGCTATCTTACCAATATCACCCCAATGGCTCATTTTATTAGTTTACTTATCTGGCTTCAGTTTGATGAACATGCAAAATGAAAGTTGCAAAAACTTCCATTGACGTCAAAAGCAGAAACGTTACATTTTATTTACTCTACCACGAAATATCTATTCGAGAGCACTATACTGTTAGAAATGTATAATAATAAAAATTTTACTGACACACACACACAATGTATAACAAAAAATAGTGCCAAAATATAAAAGGAGCACAAGTGCGCAGAAATGAAAAGAGACCAGCTTTGAACAAGGAAATGTGATATCGTATTTTAAAAGCCGGTAGCATCGAGCAAAAAATTGCGAATATGGTTGAGAAACTGAAACGAAATACATCAACTAGCGAACGAGCAGACGGCACTAAATGAGGTCAGATTCTTAGCCGCCTATGGATAAAGTAGATAAAGTTTCATGTTGTTCTCTTTGAGAAACATCTGGACTCTGCTTTAAGAAGAGCAGACACGTCAAAGTTATCGTATATTTCGGTTATTCCCGTTGATTCGTGCAATCTTCTAGTTTATTAGCGGAATTTTCGTCCTCGAAGCTTTGTCTCGGTACATATTCGAAAAAAATGCAAGAATTCTTCTGAATGCGCACGTTTGTGTTTATTTAAATTTTAATCCTTCAATAAATTCTAGCAATAGCTATTTAAGGTAATCTTGGAGGTGGACGGAAGGAAATTTTTAAGTAAGCCAATAGGACATCATGATTCTTGACTCAAGCAACAAATATCGGCGATCAAATATATTGCTTAAAAATGGATGTTTGAGAGATATGAACATCTTTGTTAAAAATCACTCTCATAGAACGGAAGAAAATTTCGTGCAATCAACAAAAACTATAAATGAAACAATATAAAGCATTTTATATGTGCAATGTAGTCGATAAAAACAGTAAGCATACCTGTATGATTCGCCTGAAGTTTGCCTTTGGTTTAGGCGGCTGCTTCTGATTTGGTGGGACCACTCCGCTTTTTCGTCGATTGGCTTGCTGACGACGCTTTCCACTAACAGGCTGGGGCTCCAGTAATGCTGCTAAAAACATTTACGATTATTTTTACATGCACATGATTGTACTTACCGTTTCTTGCACTTATGATTGCTTACGTAATTCCAATTAATAATTTAACAAGATTTAAAGCAATTACATACAAATTTAAGCTAGCGACAAGGTTGACAAAAGAGTTCAAGTAAAAGCAGTTTTCAAATTTCCGCTCTATCTTAAGGATGCACTTCAAAGATAACCTGGAGAAAACTGATACGACGCCCAGCCCTTACCACAGAAATATATGTTACACTTCAGATTTGCTGCAGAACTCTTGGGGGACTTACGATCGACGGGGGTGCTGGAGACAAGCGCGGGAAGTGCAAAGTTGCGCTCGATCTTGATGACAGCGCCGGGATCGACGAACAACGCCAACGCCTCTTCGGACACTTCGAAGCGATCGGTACGCGGCGGCTGCCCGCTGCTGCTCAGGTACGTCGTTATCATAACTAGCACCGCGCTCGCTTTGTCCACTCGATTGTTTGATCGATTTTCCAAACGACCTGAATAGAGTTCAGTTAGATGATGCGCAACAGATGCTGCACATAAGGGTTAAACATCTGAATTCGGAAAAAGATATTCGAATCAACTACCGTCGTTGCCTGAAATTCGTACTTATTTAGTCTTCTTCTCTTCAGATTATTAGTGTATCGTTAACTCAAGCATAGCGAGACAATGCGTCATATCGGGTGTTTCCCTAAAATCTGTCATTGCTACCACGTCCTGATACCCAGGTCTTGATGAGATCAAAACTCCATTAGCTAACTTCCCAAAGAAATTTTAGTCTCTCAGTGAAAATATTTCTTGAATCTTTGAATTTTCACGAATGATTTTTCCCAAAAAGACCATGAGCGTCCTGTGTTCGATTTGCGTACATTAGAAACGATAACTGCTGCCTGTGAGGAAAGGGCCGTCACAAAACTTTCACAAAACTTTCACAAAACAGACGCAAGCAGACTCAGATGGGCACCGGAAATATCCGAAAAGGCGCCCAGTCGCGGACTTTAGAGCTATTGATATATTGTGCTGCGTGAACCACAGTCCATTGGGGCTTAATCCGTTTTGAGAATGTAAAAACGAAGTTTTAGGATACGTGACTCCCAATAGGGAATTGCGACTGTGCGCTTACCAAAACGATACCTCCAAAATCTGCATAAATATGACACAGCGATGAGAGGAGTACAAAAGAATGAAACTGATTGAGTGTGAAAATGAATCAGCCTACAATTCCGTATCATTGTTGAAATGATATCAAAAAATTTTGAACTTCAACGACCGCCCCGGAGGCCTACTGCCACGGACAAACGTCTAAAAACCGCCCCCGCGGGTGGTTCCTCAGGTATTACCGGTATCCTCTTATGAAAATCAAAATTGGAAAATCAATACTGAATATTATGATTGATTATTGACGAGTAGAACCTAGCTTGTTTAATAGCATTTCTCATTGAGCAGAAAGCATGTCACTCTTTACTCCTGTGGCGAGTGGTGGTTGATCATTGACCGCGTTCTTTGCCACTCAATCAACACATCAATTATATCGTAATAGTGACATAAAACTAGCGTAATTTTCATCCCCCTCACAAGGCTGGGCCGGAAGACATTATAGTTTTTGTCTCGGCGAAACATTGATCAATTAGTCCTGTAACAAATAGACAACTTTGTCGTCTTAGAATATATACGAATGTTTGTGAGTTGAGCGTGAACGTACGTACATGTGTGAATGTTGGTGCATATATGCGCATGGCAGACTAAAAGATCACTGCACTGCAAGAGGAATACTTTGTTTCTTTCGTGGCTGGGTTTTCAATTGCTTCCACTGTACAACTCATATTACTAGCGAGTTTAAAATTTGGGGTCTCTGTAAGACATTCATCTTGCTCCTGCTTTCCATTCATATTTCTTCTTAAGGAATCCCATTATAAGGCAAATAATGCAGTTACATTTGATGTACAGCGGTCACTGAGCAGAAGATGTTGTGCGGGGGAAGAACACATCTTCTACAGCTAATGATCGTGTCCACATTAGATATTATTTCAGAAATTTATATTAGCGGCGCCGGCTGGTTTTAGACAATCTTAAAGTCGCCTAATGTTAATGTAGCCGAATTATAAGGAGCCGGTGCGGCTATATTTCTTCACTATATACTATTAGGAAAGCCTACTTTTCAGTTTGTGCGTACTCTATTATTCCACTGAACAACAGGGCAGCAAAGAGAAAAGCAATCTTGTTGAACTGACATTGTGACACATAATCAATATAGGATGCCAACTAACATCAGCGCCGTTCTCAAATCATTCCTACTTGCGTAAGGCAATCCATGATAACCGATTACACTTACAGGGCATAGTTACGCAAAGTTAGCTGATGCTCTGTCTACATTAAACTGACTTACGATGGTTAAGCGCCCTCAAATATTCAATCTCTTCCTTCGCCTTCCTAGCTCAAAGTGCTCACCGTTGATTGGAACATTCTCTCCCGCTACGAATGCCTGACGTCCAACTGACGCGGTAAACTTGACCTGTCCACCAGTACAAGAGAAGCGGCCGAATTTCTTGACCGAACTGCGAACGACAGGCTCTCTGAGTGATTGCGGCACTGTATTCAAATCATTCGTCTCGAGCACAGTGAAGGCACGACGGGCACTTAACGTTGTTATCGAGCCTAAAGCGACAGCATTAATGCGACAGCTGACTCTTGTGGACAAAGGAAGGTCGGCTTTCCGAAACGCATACCAGGTTTTGTCAACATCGTGAAAGATTTCGGAAAAAACAACATTTTAAACACATGTTGTGCTAGCATAACTAGGTGAAACACGACAGCAATATCGGTTTTCGCCGAAATTAACTTTCCGAATTATTGAGAAATGTGATCGAAACAACCGCCAGTTGACATATTTCACATATAAATACTACTTAAACATTACTCGTTACTCAGAAATGGCAAATTCATTAGCATACTTTCAATTGTCTGCTTTTGATATAATTAGTTTTAGTTTGCCGAGAAGTTGATTTACTTCGAAGTTAATGTAGCATACTCTAACAGATATTATAACGGTGCCCGAAACTTACATCCTCCAACTACCGTAAACTTTCAATTGACGGGCGTTGAGTATAGCGAGACATTTTAACACCCGTCATATTAAGTAACAAGAACATGAAATACGTTTATCAAATAGTAAAAAATCAACACAGGCGCATTTTATTAATAATAATTAGATGAAAAGAATAGAAAAAACAGAGTAATAAAAGATAGAAGCAAAGAGTGCGTTGTTATAGTTACTTGCCGCATTTAAGACTGATCAGGAAAGGTTTCTTTTCCGGTGGAGCGTAGGTTCCGGTCACGATAATATAACAAAAGCAACTTACTACCGCCTTGAACAAACGACAGCGCGGCCTTGATCATGTAGCGGATTTGACCAAACTGCCCCTCGATGGAGCCAGGCAGGGAGTCGGGAAGGCGTTGCGTAAATGCGAAAGTGTGTGTCCCTTCAACGATTGCTTTGCCCGGCTTTTCAATACACGCCCATTCGGTTTTCGCGTAGATTACTTCTTCCTGAACATTTTAAAAGACTATATGGCAAACAACTGGATAATAATACCAATATGAAATTCTCTCGCCGAATTAAAATACCACACTGTGAAAATGATGATGGACTAAACTTTTGAACGACAGGAATATTTATAATAATGGGTGCATGCTGTTTACGGTAGGTTATAAGCGCTTTTTAGTTATATCATCTATCATCATATCTCCGTTTACTCGATCAACTTAACGTACTCTCATAATGCAAAATAATCTTTACGCAGTCTTTTTGATAAGGTTGATTCAGTGCCTTGTAGAGCGAGTAGATAATGATAATTTAAAACTGATACACCTTTCATTGGTCAATAGAGCGTCAATTTGCTGAACGCAGACAGCTATGCTGTATATAGACAAATGTTTAAGCAAATAACTGCATAAAACAGACTACATTTCTCTTTTACGCAATATTACTGTTTATTCTGGACACAGCGCCATCTTATATGATCAACGGTGCACCCCAATTTACGACTCAAGTTACATTCATTGAACGTTACCCAAATCCGTAGCAAAATTTCCAGAGAAGTAGGATTTGTCATGAAGACAAACACACGCAAGCAATTCAGTTTACGGATTATCCTGTAATCCTTACTTTCACGATGGATTAGGTGTGTTTTTACTCGAACCGCTTAGCAGAACAATACGAGTGGCCGCGCAGAGTACAACAAAAAACCGATTACCTTAATTGCCTCTCCCTGCTTGCCGGGCGTGCTCGTCTGACCGCGCCCCAAGAGCATCGCCGTAAGATGTTGTACGGCGGTTGAATGACCGAGCTTGACGATCACGTGACCCTTGACCGTATCTCCAGGACGATAGACGGCGTCATCGTGATCAAATTCGATGACAAATTCGAGTACCGAAGACATACTGTAACTGCTTAAACACCCATCCAAAGTAAATTTTCTCTCTTCGCTGATCGAAAGAGCAACGCGTTCAGTTCGCTTATTACGACCACTTGGCCATATGACCCCGACTGTGACGATAGCGCAGTATTGGTCGCGTTGCTAGGGTAAACAGACCACTGCTCCGCCTTCCTTCGCTTTTCGTAAACATGGATGGCGTATGTCATGGGTGAGACATTTGAGGTTGAGTGTTGCCGGCGTATTAGGCGTTTACGTCGGCAATTCGGAGCTTAATCGCCATCGGAAACTCCGCGCGACTGCGATCGAGGGGCGGACGATCGCGCATGGCACAGTGAGACAATTTAGCTACCTGCAAATAGTCCTTTGCGTGCCCCAACACTCCCTTTGACCAGTAAACCTGCAGTTCCTCGCTCTATTAGCCTTTAAAAATACTTGCAAATTTCCAGAGGTGTGCATCGCTTGTCATAATAACATTAAATGTATTTTTAGTCCTTCGACTTCCGCGTTGGGCAAAATTCAGAAGTTTTGAAGTATGATCAATGTAAGGGAAGAATGTGACGACTGAATAAAGAATGATCATTCAAAATTTGACAGTATATTACAAAATTCTTTTTCTCAACCCGGAACCAAAAATCTGTGTCATTATGGCAAGAAGCCGATTTTTCGATACATAAAGAGAGGCCAATCTTTACTCTGAAACCTTTCCTTATCATAAGATTGAGATTACATGTTGAAATATATTTCTGGTGACAAGGAATGCAGATTTGTTTACGTGCTGGATAGAACAAGGAAGTCAGCGAACAACTCTAAAAAATGTGCCTAATGCTCCAAGTTTGTCCATCCACGTTCTGTTTAGCAAAAGAGTAGTACTTGTTATTATTACATTGTAATTGCTTTTAAAAAATGTATTGTCGAAAATAACAAATATTCACATAAATTTACTCCTAAAAACTGCCTTAATATTCTTTAGGTAGAGTAGTTTGATGAAATGGACTCAGATCAATTGATTTGCGTTGCAAGACTTGCGAATAAATCGGGAACAATATATCCTTTGCTTGACGACGTTTGTACTGTAAAAATGAACCGTTTCGTGAGGCATCTTACTTTAGAGAGACTGGCTCATAACACCGGGAACAATAAACGCATATCAGATGCAAATGCATATAACACGGAAACAAAAAACTTAAGTATACAGAGCTATTTTTATACTGCTTCGCTAGCGTTATTTAACTAGAAAAGGCAATAATATATCATGTGTAAAAAAGTAACGCAAACTGTTCTTACACCACAGCTATGAAACACTAAAAGCAAACTCAAACATTTTTTACACGAAATCAGAAAGTTCACTATTCAGGAGCTGCTGGAATAAGCACAATACCGTGCCAATTGATCAGACTTCCCGTTTCTTGGCAGTTCGTACGACAGATGAAATGCTTTCGAAAGTTACTTCCAGCGAGAGATGCTCTTCGAGCCTTTCATACGGCAATTTCAAGAAGACAATGAATATCAGTGTAGTATAATGGTAGGATCAATCTACCGTAGCAATTGGAGAGGCGCTGGCAGCGGAAAAAATAGAAATTGCACTGTATGATGGGACTGGCATTCGGGTCAGAAACTAGAGCAGTAAGATAAGAAATGAAGCTTTAACAAATCCCCTGTAACAATAATTTGGACTTTAGGCTGCAAAATGGTCCGAGTCTGTTTCCTGACTCAAAGCTTTACATTCGTCCCGATATTCGTAAAACTGTAACGACTTTTCTGAATTAACGAGTGCATTGAGTCTATGTCCTAGTCCAAATCTAATCAGCCAGATGTAATAATACTAAAATATCAGTCATGCTCCTTAGCATTACTTGGTTGAATTTCTAAGAGGTTTTAGGGGGTGAGCGCTGACCAGTACTTGACCGAAGCTCAGCGTATCTCAAATTGCAGTACACAGTAAGAACGAGAACAACATGACCCTCAGACAAAATACTCCGATTAATAAACTATTGCCGTTGTCTAACGATGGCAGTCAAGGAGGCTAATATCAAAGTGGCAAGTGAGAAGAGTAGTGAGTTAGCGGAGTTAGGGGACTTGGATCGGCCGATTTCTGACGGAGGCGGCGCCTCGATGCCCGAGGCAAGCATGTCCTCCACGTTTGCCCAGGTGCCATTGTGCTCGTGCGGAGTCTTCAGGTCGAGGATACTCAGAATCACCTGATAAATATCCACCATGTTCACGTAGCGCGACTTGTAGTTCTGTTTGAATGCTGAAAAGTTTGCATTCAAAGGGATTTCAGTTATCTCAAGATGCCAACTTACTGGGATTTACACAAATTTTAAATATCCTACTTGAATACGAAGTTGCTGCTCGACATATCGTCTTCAGCTATAAATATGCCTTCGGTAAGGGACAAAAATGTTAAAGTGAAACTATTTCCCCTTTCGAAACATACTATGTTATTTGTATCAATAGGAGACGAGACCGATTTTTGTTCTCAAAGCTGCACTTTGTGTAATGTGAATTTCGGCTGTAATATTTAGCGCTTCGGTCAGAAGTTTTGATTCACTATTAAATGCGACAACTTCGAGGTGAATTGAATAATTCTGAGCGTAGGGACAATTAAGTGCACAGTGGGAATCAGTTCAAGAATCGTCAGTAGGACGAATGGACGGACAGACAATCGGAAGATTCTGATCTATAAAGCCGCCTTCCGTGTCCCAAAACTGCAACTCACCAGGTCCGCGAGCGAAGAATATGCCGTGCATGTCGGGATGTTCGTTGTCGTAGCCGTGCATTCCTGAGAACTCGGTGGCCATGTTCTCGAGCGGCGGTACCGATGGCAGTTCTCGCTGAAATATTTAAACGAAGTGAAAAATACGTGAGCAATATTAACGAAGTTTTTTAATTCATAGCAACTCGTTAAAGGAATCACTTTACTACTGCCAATTAGTACGACAAGGAATCGCGCACTTATCGCTGTGCAATCAATGTTCTGCTTTTCAGATTGGCTGTGGAAAATTTAGTTGAAACAGATATGGAAGCGATAAAATGATTAAATTTATTTATTCAATTCTGATAATTTTAAAAGAATATTATATTATGGAAACATTTAGAAAAGTACGGCTTTGTCTCAATGTTCTCGCTAATAATTTTTCACTTTGCGACAATGCGATTTGCACTTCGCACGTGAGGCTTTCGTGGGGAGAGAGAAAGATTTGTTGTCTCGTTATTGATGAAGAGAACTTGAGAATACAGTCTGCGTCAGAGATTTTGAGCGATTTTCAGAGCGCCGCATGTTGAACATGTAGCTAACATGTATCAGGTTGCGCGCTACAGGCGCAGCAAATTTGAAATGGGGCGCTCGAAATAGTTCTATGTAATAACATTATGAAAAAATTTAGTTTACTTGGTATGTTCTTTAAAGAAATATACAGATATATAATATGCCGCAAAAACTATGCTCTACGCTTATATTCTATGTCGGCCATCCGCTGCGCTGCAGGCTACATTCTTTACGCAAAGAGCAAAAGGTTCTAATAAAAAGTATAAAGCAGCTGTGTAGTTATTAAGCATCAGCACTTCTCGTTAAGTAACGATCTCTTTGCGCTAAATTATTTGCTACTGCTTGTAGCAAAATATTTAAGTTACTACTAAGTGAGCACACCCGAAAACTCTTGAAAGATTGCTTACTGTTAGGACACTGGCGCCAGGTCTGGCCAATAGTACAATAGCGGGAAGGAAGCGAGCGTTCTTGAAGTGGAAGCGTTCGGGGAGCTTGTTCACTCGGTAGGCTTTCACTGGCGGCGCTGCGCCTTCATCGTCTTCATATTCGTTCTGAGCCCATTGATCGCATGTGTTCAACTCAAAGTATATCTGGAAGGATGAGAATGCTGCGTCATTTAATTGGTGTCGTGGCGTGCGTTCCGCGCTCAGTGATCGATAGGAGGAAAAGTTTAGGGGCGGATAATTTGACGGACCGACTGTACAGTCCGCCTTCGGATGTCAAAAATATGATATATAAGATTAAATCAACTCATACTATTATAACAAAATAAAATAACACTTGAGATTTATGCTTGAAAAGACAATAAGTTCAGAAATGTTAAATGAGCTGTCGTAATAAAATTAAGAAGCGTGTCACGAGAGAAAGACAACTGTCAACTGAGATAAGAATGGAGCCGACCTCATCGACGTATTCTGGCTTGGCAATTACGAGCATGGATGCGTAGCAGTCGACCACAGCGACAATCTTCGAGTGATCGCTGAGACACTCATCGATGTAGTACTTCTCATCGCGGTCGAGATCAATCTGACCATGGTCGGAGAGAACAATTAAGTTTGTCGAATCGAACAGATCGGCCTTCTCCAGCTTGTCCTGAAATTTTAATCTCTTGATTACTCGAACTGAAACTGTGAAGGTGTAAAAGTTCTGAACTACTTTACAGTTGACAAATAAAAGAAAAAGCGCGAAGAATGAGAGTACCGGGGTTTTCCGAGTATAAGCCCATGGGCTTGTATTAAGAATCGGCACTTTTCGCGTCTCCACCTTGTCCCCAAATATAAGCCCATGGGCTTATATTTGGAAAATTCAAATACATAACGCTGTTAGCAGCTTCAAAGCAAAAAGAGAAAAGAAAAGTTCCTTCAGTGTTTTATTCTTGTTTTTGATTATTCTTACACGCAGACAATAGTAGATCATTTAATTTTTGCAAAACCTATTGCAGAATATGGTCTTTGTACGTGATTTCCATTGCAAATAATTTAATTTCACGTATACATGATGATATTTTTTCGGCACCAAATATAAGCCCATGGGCTTATATTTGGGTGGGCTTATACTCGGAAAAACCCGGTAGTAGTCAGAAGATGAGCACCAGGCCGACCTTTGCATTCTCCCTGCTTTTTACGCTCATTCTAGGAGCCGCGTTTGAAGAATACGACGCAGCTGCGTCTTGCGTTCAGGGGCTAATTTCATAAAACTGATGTAAAGATGAAATCTAATCTCATAGTATTTCTGCGTTCGCACTTACATTAGTTTTTTAATTGGTCCCGGACGCATGCAACTAAAGAGCAAGGACGGTGGTGTTTGCAAGATTAATAAGACTCAAAGGGGTTTCAAAATTTCATTCTGTGCGAGTTCCGCCCTCGATATGACAGGCTACTTCCACATTACCCACTGTAGCTAAAATCGTATTCAATGCAATGTTTAAGGAAATCACTTAAGTACGACTTTAACTCAAGTGTGCAATGTGAAACTAGCCCAATGATACACGGATAATAAAAGTCTTCAATTACCTGCAAGGCGTTGACCAGATCGTTCGCTTTTCGAACTTGATCGACTGTTTCCGGGCTTGACGGCCCGTAATAGTGACCCTGAATGTCGACCGATGCGAAATAGGCCATGACCAGCTGGCGTCTATAGGGCTCGTATATGCGGATCATTTTGACAATATCGTCAAAATAGTTGGCGAGTGCGTCTGTTTGGAACTCGTTGGAAAAGTTGAGCACTCGCGGCGGTGGAACTTGTACGACAACGTCCTTGTGAGGAACCTAAAGCGTTAAAATATCCTAGAGTTATGTTTGAGGTAAGCGTCACGTGTCTTAGGCAATAAGACAATTCATTAAGACACGAAAAGAATTTCACTTGCGCTTTCTACTTCCGCTGTGAGAAAGCGTTTGATCTCAGACGTCTGATGACCATAAATCGAAATGTAAAAAGTTCGGTTTGCGCGGATTATCCTGATTGTCATCTCATTGCTTTTAATCTTTTGGCTTAATCTTATAGCATTGACTATGTGATACCCGCTTAACTTCAAGCTCTTTATTCCTTTTAAGTGAAAAGCACTTACATGACATCCACCCCACCAATAGCAGTGAACATTGACATTGCCTTTGCCTGCGATGTACCATAACGGCTCACTCTGATTCCACCACAATTGATCAGTGTCGTTGGGTCCGATGCCGATGAGAAATTTCATGTCCGACGCAGGGTCGTACATGAAGTTTCCAGTGAAGCCGTGGTTTTCCACGTAGAGACCTAAAGAATAGCGTCGTAAACTGTCTGCTTTGAATGGGCTGGATAGGGTATTAGTGATGACGAGCAGATCAATGTAAGTATTGTTTGCGTTATGGCATATATGGGACCAATGTCCTTAAACTGTTGTTACCGCAACTGCTGCAGTCAGCATTGCGGGTAGCGCACTGTAGGATCCATTCTGACGTGAGCGTGTAAGTTTCTTTTCACCCAATTCATAAGTGACCAAACAGCGCGCCTCCCACAGATGCGCTAGCCACTGTTGTAATTGCAACAGCTTTGTGAAACTGACCCCCTCCCCCCCTGCCATTCAGCTTGTCAGAGTGAAACAATAGTTTTTGCGGTAAAGCGCACATTCTCATTTCATTTCGTCGCAAATTAAGCTTATACATAATATAGTGTGCTTCTCGTGTTGTTCCCAGAACCAATCAACAAATGCTGAATTCAAAATAGCAGCGCGCATGCTTGATTGTCGCTATTGATATTTGTTTAACGTGTGATGCAGTCAGTGGTTTGAAAACTACCCCTGAGGCGGACCTACGTCGGAATAAATCTGTGCAACTCGACTGCTGAAGCACATTAATTTTATACCTTCTATTTTCTATTTCAGTCATTTAAATAATGAAATTACATTTGATTGCAATTTAAATTTTTATTGATTTGTTATTAAAACTCAAAAAATAAAAATAGTACTGTTCATGATTAATGCTCTTACTGCTATCAGTCACTAAAGAGTCATTAAGCGAGTGTGATGAAGCGATTCTCGAGTACTTCTCTTGCAAGCCGCAAGCTCCTATATCTTCTCGCAAAAAATGGTCGGGC
>NIUQ01001457.1:0-30382 GCA_002796945.1 Plectus sambesii | reverse complement strand
TCGAACAGCTCATTCGGGAATAGTTTAGAAGCAGCATTAAGCGGTAGTTTCTACCAATTGGAAAGAAACGTGGAATCGGGGGGGGGGGGGGCTGAGCTTGAGATAAAAGGTCAAAAGTACAGTAGCGACTGCTTGCATCTTATGATCGTGACGAATTCGCAAGTACTCACGCAAATCCAACATTAGTGCTTACCTTCGCAACTATCTCATTGCAGCAGCTAGACTGAACTCATATAATGGCCGCTATAAGTCCAAGCTGAATGAGAGCAGGTTCGAATATTGTACCTTTGGTCGATTCCTGTGAGCTACACAGGTTTACTGCAAAATGTAAACGCTTTTCAACAATGCATAAGTTGCAAAATTCACCGAAAATTCAAATTTAATTCTCATTTAGCAATGCAAACAGTTGAAAGCATCGAGCATAAAAGCGCAGCCTACTAATAAAAAGAACTCGCACAAATGGGCCGAATCTGATAATTACACGAATGATTTTTCCATAACTTCGACCGCGTCACCAACCATGACTCTTCTATGACTCTTACTATCAGCAAACTGATTGAATGCCAGAAGTATGAGAAAAGTGAAAGGCATATGGAGAAGATAGAAATTCATTAGTCGCGTTCGTATTCTGCCGTGCAAGGTAGGGTCAGAGTGACCTATCGATTCTTTTAGGAAAAATATGAACGAATTCTCGCGAGGGAGTTGTAATTTGCAATCGTTCGTAACTGGCGAAATCATGTGGGAATGGGAACACGAAAGCTTCACTTTACTTGGAATAACTACTTATACAGATATTGATGAATCTTTGTTTAACGCTTGAGGGAGGGTACGAAAATATTAACGAAGCCGTTAAAACAATCGATGCGGTCAGTAGACAAACATTTTGGTGGGTTTCTTTGGGGAATATAAGTGGTTCAAATGATATGATTTTCAGATTAGATTCTTGAGCGGCGAAATTAGAAATAACTGGCTCAGTTTATCGTAATATGGTCTTTGCAGTTCAAAATTCTTGAAGGACCATCATAAAATGCTTTCGCCTAAAATTCGATTTCGATGCTCAAACAGCACAGTAAGCAGACTCAATCTTGCTGTTTTTTGAGATGGGACGCCTATGTTGGCGTGTCCGAAAGGGATAACGGAAAGTCAGTGGTTTGTTTAAACCACTGTTAACAGTTGAGAACGGAGAAACTGTGTCTCCCTACCACCAAGTTATCAATGTCACATATACCATCGCGATGATGAATACGCATCACTGAAACTCTGTTCCTCAGTTATCAGCAGTTTTATGAAATAGACCCCAGAAAAAAACGCCGACCCAAACAAATCGCCTCTCCTCTCCTCGCACGGTTGCACACAGCAGATGTCAGCATGACTGATATCGAAGATCAATGAACAACGCTTCAGATAATGATCTAACAAACAGATATATTCATGCCGGAAATAGTCTATATCGCTAATAATATGATGAAACGTTATCCTAGTAGCAGGTGATCCTTCTATGATATCATTACGTATTCTGTTCTTTTTCAAGATCAAAATAAAAAAAGCCACGCGAAAGACTGACTGCGTTCATCACGTGGCAAAAATGCCTTTCTGCACGTGACGAGATATCTCAGCAGTTAGCGGTGTTACGATTCATTCTGCCCACCGCTTTCGCTGCCGAGCGGATCTACTTTCCAGAATTCAGTTTGCGCTAGCTGATGTTTTTTCTACTCTAGTGATTTAAGTGACAATCAATGACTGTCGTCTCGCGCATCGATTTTCTCCTTTCTCACACATGTGTTCCCTTTTTGCCAAGTTCACCGAATGTCGTTGTCTATCCAAACTACGCTATGTATTCATATAAATGTTCTAATTACAACTGTTGCGATAGCAACTCTGGTAAATGGGCTCATTGGTTAGTAATGAAATAAATATGACAATTTTTTCGCACTCATCACTACAGAGCAGCCATCACACTTTCCACAACTTTTATTATAATATTGTAATTGGAGCGTTTTTATGAAAAAGGCCGTGGAGTTTCTAATACTGATATTTTATGAACGAGCAAAACAGCATTTGTACGATTCGCATGACTTAGCACTCGTAATTTCAAAAGTCGAACCAGACACACTAGTGGAGCGCCATTATGTTTGAGTAAAGATAGAAATGGAAGAGCTGATATTCTTTCACGTTGTGCAATTCGAAAGCTACAATTTCTAGTAAATGACGAGCAGCCGCTCCCACACAAGCCTCTAACAGAAAGTTTCTTACAACAAGCAGAGTTCAACAGAACGATGAGGCTTGCGACAACACCGACATTGGTCTGAACGGAGCAGCGCTTTTTTTTAGGAAACCAAATAAGAGCCCAGACTTGTCAGACTTATTGTCCTAACAAAAAACATAACAGAAGCGAAAGCTTTCACGGCTTATAATGTAATAACAAACAAAGCCGAATGAAATGCTATAGTGCGATTCCGTAATGAGTGTTGCACAGACAGCAGGGAGACGAAAAAATCGAACTGTTCCTGTTTCCCAGGAGGGCGTGAGATCGCGTAATTATGGGCTTAAACCTTCGCTTCGCTAATCCCTGATGTCCGAACGAAAATTGATTTTCGTCTAACATTTTTGCAACTTTCTCACGTGAAGAATAAAAACAGATATAACTAACCTTTACTATTGCAACCAGAGAGAATGACAGATACTGTCAAGCTTTCAGGACTTCTTCACTTATGACAAGACTACGAGAAGGAGACGTCGAGATTACAACAAAGAATAAGGAAAGTTATGTTAAGAGAGGTTAATTATTTACTTTTAGAGTCAGATGCAGTGAGCGTAAGAGTTAGCAACCAAGGCCAAAGCTAAGATGACGTCAGGAGAGGGGCGAAAATCCCCCAGCTTTACTAATTCTCCCAAGTTTGGAGGGTTCGCTAACATTACTCGGTGCAAGCCAAGTTATACGGGACGCGCTACTTAATCCGTTACTTTGGCGGCTCGTAGCCTACTGAATCATTCTACCTACCTTCTGAACGCGCAGATAGAATTTTGAAAAATGATCATTATTCGATTATAAGTATTCATTCCCATATTGCTAATACAATATTTCCCCAATAGTATAACAAAAAAAACAAGCAAACTCCGACCAGTTTAACGCTAGTTGAACACCGGCTCTTTTCGGTCACGAATTGTCACAAATTTGATTCCGCTGTAATAATATGTAAATTTCCAAATCTATACGGAATTATCACGCGTTTAGTAGAGACGAAATTGGCGCATTTGCAAACCCTTCCTATGTAACTTCTCTACTTCAATCTTTGGCATCGAACATATTTCAAAAAGTTGCCTATTTCATTACCCATAAAGGATAAATTATTTTCTAGAGCTTTGCACCACAAGATCAGCCGCACTCCTAGATCGAAACATGCTCAACATTGGGCTTGAAATTATTTCTCAACTTTGATTGCTCTCAACGCAAGTTACTCCAGTTTACAAGTTTACTAGTTGTTTAACCAAGAGAAATAGAAATAGACTAAAGACGTCCACATTACATGGGTTAAAAGCTTCCACGCCAAGGAAAAAACCTAAAAGGGATTTGTTTTCAACAGCAGCCAAGCCTGACAAGGCACGCAGACAAATGACAACAGTGAAGGCGTATGCAAGGCGTGACGCGCGAGCGGGTGGCGAGGTTGTCATCAGATATGCATTGTGTCCAGTCGAAATGACGAAGGTGCCGAGTTCGTGAGCACTCTTCGGTGATCGTTCAGGTAACCAATGTGCTTACGATCGAGCTTGGGTTTCTTTTGGTCTAAGGATAAAACCTGACAAGCTTGGGTAATTTTTAAGGCCTGAATATGGGTTAACAGAAGACTCAGATCCAGTGGTTAATATTTCCACATGACCTGAAGGAGGTTATACTATTTCACAAATTCTACTTTCAACACAGGCAGTATCCTTTCTCTGGGCTATTCTCTCCTTTTGGCTTTCATCCATCCTGAAACGCTTTACTCTCCCATTGCAAACTGTACTGTTTTACAATCTTCGAAATCTTTCGAATCTTCAAGGGGTTGCGCACAGTTCAAAGACGGTCAGAGATCAAAGGCGATCAAAGATCAAAAGCGTTCACCGTCTACCATTGATCGAAACACGACGGGGATACTTTCATTGGAGGGGTTCGTGCTTGTTCCCACAAAAGATGGGCTCTATTGGCTTTAAAACACCACGTGGCTAACCATATGCACACTTGATTTCATTATTAACCCGACTCTGGCTTGGGATTCTCTTGAAAAATTCTTCAGTAGATCCCTATTGGAAAAGTTGCTTGATGTTTGGGTTCTCGCAGTGCGCATGTAGACTGCATTGTGATCTTACAAGTGATGCTTCGAAGGCGCCAGATAAAATTATGGCGAGGAAAGATCTGCCAGGGGACGCTATATAAGAAATTAAGAAATATGAGGGCGCAGTGCTTTGCCATCATGAGCGCTTCAGTTTTATGTTCACGTATCTGTCGCAAGTGTCTTTCACAAAACCGACATTTGGCTTGTCTGGCGGTAAAGAAGGCTTCAACTTCGGCAAATCCTACAAAGCATACGCTGCCACTCAGGGCAAGTTTAGCTCAAAAAATGCAGCAGACCTGACCCATGCTCCTATTCGATGGAGCAAACAGCGCGTGATCTTTCATTGATTTCGACTATGATCTATGATTGTTCATACCGAATAAGCTGACGCCGGTAGTTTGGCGAGTTGCTACTCAGGGCAAGTTCATGCCTTCATTTAAAATGCATGGTCGCCATAAATTTTACAGCTCGAAGTGAAGCGTGCATATTGTTGTTACTTTTACGTGCGAGAGACATGATTTGCGGTCGGCGCTCAATGATTAGTCGTCTGAGTTGACTGGAACAATAAATTTGCTCGTAGTGGCCTAATGATCGATCGATTGCGTGACCCCAAGAAGTCCAATTGAAATGCCTACAAAAATTGGACCAGAAAAAAGATAAAGTTGCATAGCATATACGAGAGAACTGTGTTTGAACTAGTCACAGTTGGGTGCAAATTGTTGAAGAGGGTCCTTACACGAAGCCAGAGCACTGTATGTCTGGAAGACTAGCGCGAAAGAGGGCTCTACTCGGCTGCTCACTTGGCGCCTCATTTAACCGTCTCCTTCACGATGTCCAGAGCTGAATGAGGAATACTCTAGGTTCTGCTTCGCCGATGATAGGCTCTGGATGTCTTCAGTTTTAATTGACAATAATTTTCCAGTGTTTTTCTTTGACCGCATTTGCACAATATCTTTTGCGCGCAGTTGATTATCAATCACATAAATGAGAATAGACGAACAACAAGAATAGTGCAATGAGAAACGAATTGTAATAAGACTGTTCTTCCCTTGACAGTTTCTTTGTTTATGCCCGTGATGTATATTTTTCTCTAAATTGAATGCAGTTACACGATTTTTTCTTCCTTTAGCAGTATTTATTCAATATTATCGATATTCATTGGAAGCAAAATGTAACATATATTTGTGGTGAGATCATTATAATCGGTTATGGTACATTTTGACACAACTAAAACCAGCTTCTTTGTTGCAAGAACTTTAGACATAATTGCCCGTTAGCGCAATATAGACAAGCATTTGGCATGCAAAGTCTTACATAGTATATGACAACGTTGATAGTTACAACGATACAGACTGCAGTTATATTCTGCTACCTTCAGTACTCAGGCTCAGCCAAATTGAGTCTTGACACGAACAGTTATGATCAGGGAAGCGTGTGATTGCAATAATTCAGAACTGTTATGAGAATAAAGTTCACTTCATGAAGTCTGCGTCACAGCTACTGACCCAGTATTTAGGCCAAAAATGAAATTTGGCTCTTTCTGTATAAATTCCTGCTACATTTGTTAGGAAATGCGTGAATGTATAGGAATGTGGCAGTGTCGCCGTTTCGACATATTTCCTTGACGTTCAAGTTTAAAATAATGTTCAGATTGCCACATTCGCAGGATTCCGATGGAAAATCATAATTACTTTCTGTTAAACTTGTAGCCCACTAGTGTACAGGGGCTTATTTCATAAAACTATTGCAACTGCTGAACCGTGAAACTGCAGAATAGCAAGCGCAGCGTTTGGTAAGAAAATTTGAAAATGATCAATCACTGGTTTTGCATTTTCACATTTCCTCAGTTGTAATTATAGTTTGATGAAATGAGCCGCAGATCGGCGGCTGTGACGCGAAATTTAAACATGATCATTGTGAACAATTAATTTGGGACAATCAGGTGGTGTAGCGACTTCTTTGGCATGTTTGGTGTAGTGCTCGAAGCCGGCTTTAACTCGATCAACGACGCCTGCGATGAGGATAGTCCAGGCCTTGGTTGCGTCAGGGAAGGCGCGTACGCATTCCTGGACGCTCAACACGTCGATGAAACACTCGCCGAATCGCTCCCACAAAATTGGCTTGAAACCGAACTGGCGAAGAGCCACGTGTTTTGCTCCTGCAATGTTTCTTCTAGTCATTAAGCCTTTCGATATGCCCTCCGCAACTTTTCGCCTAAGCGCAACGACAGCTTCATTACACTGCAACTCTGGCGATTGGAAACCAAACCAAGAAAAAGCGATTCAGCTAAGTACCCATTCAATTCTATTGGCATGCATCAAGCATGCTTACTTCTGCGGGGGTCGATTTTTGTAGCGTGAGAGAATGAGCAGAATGTAAACAGTCGCCGTCGTTCTTCTCGCGTCACTAACTACATTTGGTCAATTAAAGCAATGCTTTTGCTTCTGCTTATTGTATTATGCAAATTACCGCAGAGCTAAATTGATTCGGTTGTTTTCGGATTTGCATCGCGTGCGAACGCAAAAAAGATTCTCACATACCCCACCCACAAAGTATTGAACGAAAACGTTCATTCTGCACGCGTTCAATATGCCATCTCTAAAGGATGTCACGGCATCGAGAGCGTTTGTATTGATTAATATCCTTTTAGTTTCTCATAAACTTTCGTTCAGTTTTACTTCAAGTCCAAATTAAGAAAAATTCCCTCGACAGAATGCGGCAGTGTACTATACAGGGAAATCAAATTTCGCGTCCTAGCCAGGCATCAATAAGCTTTAGTTACTCACCGATTTGATCAAACAACGCAAAAGCACTGTTTGGATCCTGATCGAGATCGTTCATGATGCGGGTAATGATCTGGACGAAATAGTTGGCGTGATCGCGCAGAGTGACGATGGATACCGCTTGGGTACCTCGTCGTCGTTCCGTTCGGTCGGCCATTCCGTCCACAAATGCTGCTGTGAAGAAGAGCTGCTTCACGCTTTTTTCTTTCGCCTCGAGACGGTCGAATACCTGAAGAAATTATATCATTGACATTGAACGGCAGCCAGTTCATTATCTATCAAGATCGGTGATCAACTGAGACAAAATAATGTCGTATGTCACCATTGTACATGGTAACCATCGCACATGAACAATATTCAATATTTCAATGAGCAGCGAAACTCTTTGTGAAGGCAAGGCGAATGAAAAGTAAAGTTGATACTTTTTTCCATTAATAGACAGCGAAAGCCTAATGTATAGAGAAGGCGTTCGTTTATATGCCTAATACTTCGAAATTTAGCATTCAGCGCTTATGCTAAAAGATATGCAAATAAGTACAGAGTAAATAAATATTGAACTAAGTTAGTAATATTTTCAGTATATTTATACTTATGTAATTGTGCTGACTGTATTTATGACTTCAAATTTACAATTAAAAATTGTCTTATATGCTAACATGCTAAGTAAATTAATGTATTGTATAATTTGCGCCAATCCTTTATTCTATGTCTGTTACAAAAGTATAAAAGCCAGTAACATATTTCCGTGGAGAATAACACGTGTTGTATCAAAGTAGAAATTCGGCCTAAATTTTACACAGCATTCATGTATAGTAAGTTGAGCATATCATAACTGTACCCTTTCCATGATGAAAAGAATTCCCTTGCAGCTGGTGCGCGGATTATCGCACAGTCGCGTCCATGTTAGCCGGAGTCCTCTGACGTGACTCTCCTTGAGATGCAGGGCGAGCGCCAATGTGGTTCGTGCAGTGGGAACTGAGCAGGACCGCTTCCGTCGCGGGCCTAAAATTAATTGCATATTGTGATGTATCCTAATTACTCCCTTCTCATTGTTGCGCTTTTCGGTCACTTTGGCGGAAATTATGAAAACAAAGAACTGGAAAGTGAATATCAATCATAGCACCTTTTAGATTTGGTTGTTTGTAGCGCAAGCAGAGAGTTCGTTTTAGAATGTAAATATATTTGCGATGTTCCACGAGTTCATTATTAGAAGCGAGGAAGGGAGTCGCCACTATCAATAAAATTCTATACGATAAGGATCGAAATAAGGGAGTCAAGGCATGTCTAGGTTATGCTATCTGAATATTGCATCTTCTCGTAACATTTTCGCCCTGTTGAATTTAGAGAGAATTTTCAATTTTACAACACTTTATGTAGCTCAAAGTAGGATACTAATCTTAATTCTATTTAGTTCACTGAGCTGACTCTGAGAAAATTCTAGCAAATTTGTCTGACTTGGGTTTTTAAAGGGTAACCGGTGTTTTTAACCGAAACCTAAGCATAAACCTTCGCATAAAACAAGACCCACCTCCAAAGGGTTCTTCTGGAACAGTGAGCGAATTACGGGCTCCAGTTGGGCAACCAAACAGTTGTCGGGGACGAGTGAGATCAGCCGAGCTGAAGCTGTGACAGCCGAGTTTGTCATATCCATTGGCGACATCGACTAAACTCTTGGCCTTTGCTGGCTTGCGATGCTTGTTGTTCTGTGTTCGCAGTCCGGCTCGTGCCGCTGCTATCATCCTTCTTCGCTAACTTTTTCTTCACAGCTGTCGGAATGAACAACGAAGTGCAATGCGCGAGCTGAAGTTAGCAAAAAAGATGGATTAAGGAAAATGCGCAACTGGGAAGGTAGCGGCGCGTCGCGCGCGGCTCTTGTCTGGCCTACTTTGTTGATCGTTTCCTCCTTTTCCACTTCATAACTATTTTCACTTGCATATAGACACTTTTCAGTTCAAAGAGGACATTTTCCTAATCAAAAAGTACGCTTTTCAAGGCAAATCTTATGAAAAATGTTCTCTTTGTTGATTTGGAAAGTGTCCTCTTTGAAAAGGAAAGTATCCTTATTAATGTGGATATAGTATATGTTCGAAAGTATAAGTTCATCTTTTATCAAGCTCGCGCCACTATTTTCGGTCAGTTTGACGAACCCTATGACGGGACATTTTCCCACCTGATTCAGCCTGAGATTTATACTTTAACAACCAACGATTTGAAGACGGTAGGAAACCTTCAAAGGGGCGCTGAAGAACGGCCTCAGCTTATCGAAAGATGATCGTTGTGCTACGTGCAAAACAGAGCTCCACGAAGGAGATGGAAGATGAAAGCAAGTTATCTGCGGGATGATGCATGGGGCGTTCAGGACGAGAGGCAGGACGATGGGCGCCCGGAGAGCAGGATAAGGCCGATCGACGGACCGCCGGCCGAGTGGGGCGCAGGCGTTTCTTCGCGGTACGTTGACGATTTGCCACAGTATTATGTGATAAAGCCGCTTCAAGACGACTGTTCCATAGCTGTACGGGTAATTGCGGCGGGCTGATATGAGCGTAATTTTTGAGGGTACCCGATTGATTTAGGGTTAAGAGTATGTGTAGGGATCACTTTGCTCAGGGACGGCACACACTTTTATACTCAGATCCGCAACCACGCTCTACATAGAATTAAAGTTTGAACCAGAAACTCAACTTAATGTCAAATATGTCGAGTAAGATGAGAAGCAATAATGAAATAGAAATGTTAGCTTTGTGCTGTGAGATACATTCATCTTTTTTCTATCTTTTTGCGGAATGATTTGCTCTTTTACATTCTCCTAAGCCAGCGGCATACAGATACGTTGGCCGTTAAGAATAGGAGAAAAAGCTATCCTGTTTTAGCAAAGCCGTTCACTACATTCTACGCAGTAGAAAACTTCATGGAAGCGACGCGACTAGTAACGAGCAGAACTTTGCAAGCAGACACCTCGTACCACATTAAGTTGGCAAATTACCACGGGGCGTTTTCTCATTGCCGTCGACGCAAACCGAAAAAGGGCTTGCTGCTGGCGAGGTCGTAATCGAATAATTTCAACTGGCAACAGACGACGGACCGCTGGACCGAAAGCGATCGAGAGACGCAGCGACGACAACTCGATGAAACAAGAAGCGCGCGCGACGGCCGATTAAGGAGGGGAGTAATGATACGCGCCAAGAGAGGAAAAGAAGAGCAGACGCGTATGCCCTGGTCGCTGCTAGGATAGAAGTGATTGTTATACTGATCTCGACTCTAATTAATACTGTGACAGGCACGCTACCACTGATACCGATATCATCTTCTCATTCCGATTAAAGCATTAGTACTGACTATAAATCTATTGAATGAATTGAAAGCTAATCGAGAATCGGTTCGCTGCAAAAAATACGCCCTGACCTTTTTTCGAACCCGTTGGCTGAGAAGATAACTTCTAAAGCCACTGCGCTTTTTTATCGGAAACACTGAAGCAGCCGAGAAGTCAATCTGCTCACTGTTTGATGTTTGAAAACCGCAGCGCAGCCTTCTCTACGCAGGCGCAGCGTCAGAACTAATTTGAGATCACCATCAAACTGGCGTTAATGACGCTGTAGCAAAGACCAACGTGACGTATGGGAGTGGACTGCTAACTACGCGGGAAACTTCAATGTTGAAAAGGTGTCCGTCAATTAGTAGCAAAATAATTTAGATGTATTGTGAAAAAATATAGGCGAGGATCGTTGAGAAAGATTCTTTGAGCTTCGCGGCAAGAGTATGAATGGCGGAATCCTTATTTTTCATTAAGGTCAATAGCTTCTGGTGCAAACAACGCAGTAAGTGCCTGCACGCTTCACCAACCGCAGCTGGACGCAAGTTAACGTCTTTGCTCGCTTTGAGGCAAAAAAGTAAACAGGAAGCAAATAACGCTTTCAGAGCGGCCAACCGTACACTAATATACGCAAAGGTGCATTTCGCTCATATTTTGCGTGAAAATTTCACGAAGCCATGCATTCTGTTTACCATTCATACAAATGGCAAAGAAAAATGTCCAGGAGAGGGGTACTTGCACTTCGATAAAGAAGAACTCGAATATGCGGTAAGTGATTTAAGCAAAGCACGGAGGTGGGCGTGGGAGGAGTATGGAGGCGTGTGCGTACCTCCCCTTCAGAGGGGTTTGCAACTTCGAGGTGCAAATCTGGGGTGATGTGCACCCCGCCCCCAAACTCCTTACTTATACCACCCACGCGCCAACCGGTACTCACCTCAAAAGAGACGGAAATGCAGTCGTGGAATGTAAGCAACGGCAAAACTGGACGATTCCCGTAACCAGTAAACATTTATTTGTTAATAAAAATGGACCTAGTTTTTCTGTTAGGTAACCAGAAAATTTAAATTTTGCGCTACCTACCATCTCTCCCGCGATAGCAACAGTTTTTCATCGCGTAATACACAAACAGAATCAATCAACAAGTTTGCCAAAACCATTTGATCCCACCAACTAATCAGCGTATTCTTCTAAGAAATTACTGAGCTCAATCTGAATTGCTCTTTCATCTTTCAAAAGTTTTGATTTAGTGGAAGGAGAATCGCGCATTTCAGGCACACAACCCCAAGTCTGAATAGCTTTTTAAAGCCTACCATGCCTGTATATTTAGGTAAGCTAAGATTAGAGCTAACGTGATACGGGATAAGGTCATTTGTGACTGGACAAGTGTCAAACACGCATAATTCCGTTCATATAGCTTGATCGTGGTAGAGCATAACGCGACTTTATCACGTGTCGCTCAAATTAATAAGCAGTTTACGCCACAGGGGCCAATTTCACAAAATTGTAGTGATTGCAGCTGTTTCAATTGAATCTGCTGGAAGCACATTGAACGACCATTTGTGATCGTACACGCTAAGAGATCTCTCCGCACCAAAACGATTGAGCAATCAACGCGCTTTTCTCAGTTCTCATAGCAACAGTTTCAATCACGAAAGTTTTGTGAAATTGACCGTAAGGTGGTGATCGCAACGCACGTTTAGCTTTAATCTTACATTAGCGACGGCAATGGAAAGAGCAAATAAAAGGAGCAAACCGAACTGACTGAGTAATTTGAAGGAGCCGCCGAGTGGCGACTGATGCGACGGACTGAGCCAAGTGGAGTAAAGAGGGAGAGAGAGAGGGAGAGAGCGCTGACGAGGATGGTAGTGCGGGGCGGTGCCGCGGCGCCGGACGAGCAACACGCGAAACGGCACTTAAGAGAGCGCAATCGCTGAGGCGATTACCCGCCAGCCAATCATTCTCACGCACCAGGCTGTGATCAGTCTGTGGGCCGCGCTGAACAACCCAAGCAAATAAACAACCACGCGCTTCGGGCTTCAAGTGGGGATTGCTATTGTATGTTATGGAAGTGGTGATTGCCTCGAGGAACGCGAGATTCGACTCTTGCGCAACATTTGAATGCTTCTCGACACGCCTCGTTGACAATGTTTTTAGCTTTGGCATTTTATCTTTGAACCGGTAACATAATTATGTTTACAGTTTTTCATAGAAATTACTTATTCCTATAGTAAGGTATAGCGTTGAGAATCGCAAAGTATTTCTTAACTCTTGGAAACAATTTTGTTAACGGCCTTTTTTCTTCTCTAATGATAATGCCACGAGAATTTGATCAAACGCTATTGTACGAACCCTACATTTCACGGCTTCATGTCATCAAATTCGGCGATGGACTGCGGTATACTTTCTTCAACATTCCCAATATATTAGTCACCTCGGTATATTCGGCTTGAAATTAACAGACAGACCTACGCCCTAATAGCAGATGATATTTTGAGGCGAAATCTTGTCTCGCTGAATAAATATTCTGACCATTAGGCTGAATCATCTCCACTAAAAGTTTGGTGATTACGGCAGCGTTGTGGTTGATGGTATTTTCAATATTCTTGACTCAAGAAAGCAATAGACACTAAGCTGCATGCCGAGAAACAGGCCAGCATGTCAGCTACATTAAATGGCTAGCTATTGACTAAGAATGACAAGCTGCATAGTACCTACATCAAAATGCTAAGGCAGCGACTTTACTGATGTTAAACACGAATTTTGCCCACTTTACCCTAACGCATTCTCAACCGAGTTCTACTTTACATAGGCTGAACACTAGAAGGGGGCTTATCAAAGTTGACTCGAAAGTCTACTGACTTGTATCAAACTAATCAGAAAATATCGATCACATCGACCTCTGGAGACCAGTGGCCGTTTCTCATCGCAGCAGCTCATCGCATTACAAATAATCTCGCTTTTTACTGGATAATAGCAAGGGCCGTGTCTGGAGTAATCATTCAGTCGAAATAAGTCTGAACCACGCGATTGTTAGCACGCAGTCCTATCAGTTGCTATTTCGTCCAGTTTGAATTAGAGAAGATATTGCTGAAATAGTTATGAGAAATAGTTTTTGATTACAGTTTAATTTGCTGCAGAGCATTTTTTAAATAAATCTCCGAGCGCAATCGCGTTCGTGGCCAAATTACGCATGAGCCCTCCCTCGGCGCCTCGGTCGCGCTATCAAATTCGTTCTCTGAGGCTATTCATAACTACAACGTAATTATGGACGCGAACTTTGCGAGCATAAAAGTACAGCTTAGTTCAAACGCAAAGTATGATCATTCAATCAAGCAATATAAATGTGCGCAACAGCTTAAATCTGGTAATTCAATCACTTTTTACGGGTTCCTGCTCTTTTCAATTGCCCCTCTGTTATAGAATCAATGCGCAAGATGAGTTATCTAACGCCTTCCACTACGTGAACGTAAAAAATAGCCACAACAGATTACATTAGACAAGTGAACCGTCTTTTTATGGCTTCTGCTCCTACCGCCGCCTACCCAATTTCGGCGGCCTCCACGCCTTCAAACTCGCCAATTACTTGCGCCTGCTGGCGNATTACTTGCGCCTGCTGGCGGCGGTTGTTGGACGGCGTTCTAGCGTCCCTCGAGGGCGACAAGCTAACCCCCACGGCACTCTGCCCTATTTATGGCTCCGTACGCTTTGTCGATTTTCCGACTCGCTCGATTGCTCACACTTGTTTTGCTTACTGGAGACATTTCGCCGACCTCCTGGAGGGGCCGATGCGCTTCAGTGTGGGCGGGGGTGTTAGGATGCCGGTGGGAGTCAGAGGTGTAATGATTCCGGAAATAACCATTTCCTTCATTCTGTTTCCGATTTTCAACAAAGCGTGCTCCTTTTAATGTTTCCTGTGCGATTTAGTTATGCAGGTGTCGAAATAACTACAATACGAGTCTGATCCCAATTATTTTAAATAATGATACTTTTTGATACAATCTCTGAATCTGAATTAAAATTATCTCACTTGTTGGAAGAGGAAAAAAGAAATTCGCGCAGATGTGATAAAAAAATTCACAAGTCCTGATGTGAATACTTTATAAACCTTGAATAGTAAGAAGGGCTGTGACAAAGGGGACGGCACGGCGCAACCAATGGCTGATCGGTATTCAACAGCAAAACTACTCCTTTAGCTTCATTTTTCCCGTACAACCGTCACGAAAAATCAAATTTCGTCTCAGAGCCTCACATGAAAACTTTCCTCCTTTTTTAGCTATTATCCGCTTCTTGGTTTCTGTCTAAGCAACTGAGAGTTGATATATCAATAAGTATGAAAGAGAATTATTCGGAGAACAGACTCGGCTTGACTGCCCTGGCATCATTGCCTTCCACTTATCTGAGGGTCCCGCAATTACTCGTTTTCATGAAAGCCATTCCAGCAAATGCAATTAAATTATAGTTGCGATAATTATAGTAGTGATTGGTAAATATTCCTTTTGCGTATAACCACTAACCGACACTCATAAATATCGCAATTGCCAGAGTTCATTAGCCAGTTGTGTCAAAACATCCGAGGCCCACTGACGAGTATTCCATCCTAGTTATTGATCAATTTCCAGTACATACTGTCGCTGCTTATTGACTACGCATCTATTTTGGCCTTCATGATGACGAGAGGCGCATACGAATAAACAAATTCGAACGTTCACAGATTCCCTTTGAGCGAGCAAATCGATTTGGATTGGACGCTAACCGAAACGTCACTTTTTTAGCGCCGCTCTTTTTGACACCGCAAGCTATCTTCATTTCACCTTTTCCTGGTTTTTGCGAAATAATCATTAATAACGCAAGTAGCTTACGGCGTTCTCACAATTGAATCATATTAACTGACAAGAAAGTCATACCGATGCTTCCTCCTCAGAGCGCGTCGTTACTTAACAAAGTCCATTTTACGCCATCGAGAGGCCAGCGCTCCGTCATCCCTTGCCTTGTTTTTCACCGAATCGCCTTCGAAGTTAACTTGCCTCCTACGAGACGCGTCACTCGACTTGTTCAGTTATCGCTGCGTATTCCTCCGAGAGTGATAAGCAACGAGATTGACGGTCTCATTCTGATGTTCAGCTTGGCCCACGGGATTTGGGCTTGATAAGCCTTTTTGGACAGAACAGTGCTCCCTAAGGAGTCCGTGGGGTAGGAAAAGCGACACATTTTACCGAAACGTCATTGTCTAGGGATCTGCTAGACGGTGGGATCATGTATGAGTTCCGAATGTAGCAGTTATGGCGAGCTTCGAGCGAGATTTCACTATACGGCTTTAGGCGTGGCTTGCATTTTGCATTTGTAGTAGAGCTCACTGTTGTCATGAAAGGTGAAGATCTTGGCGAAGCTAGGCAGGGCTTTAGGACATAAGGGCAGAGAATATAACCATAAAATCATTCGTTCAATGCTCCGCAAAGTTGGAAGTTTTTGAGTCTGGATTCTTTGATAACTGTAAAATTTATTGTAGATGGCAAATCAGATTCGAGATAGTAACGAGCCAAGCGTTTGGGGCAACCTGAACAGTTTCTGAAATGCCCGAAAAGCCGCCTCCGAGAGGATTTTAGAGTCTCTGGCGTTTCTTGGTCTTACAGTGTTCACCAATGTGTCACCCTTGTACGTGGCCTCTTGGGCACAGCAGGCCACTATGTGGCTTGTACCGACCTGAACCTGCATGAACGATTTTCAAAACACGCAACTCTTCCAGAGAAACTGCAACTCTGTGCACACCAAAGATATATTCCAAATTCCGCAGAAATATGACACAGCAATAAACAAGTTAAGGATAACGACACCGCATCTTTATAGAAATTAAACAGCCGAGCATTTCACATCATAAGCACAACTAAACAACAAAAAAACAGAGTTTCAAACAACATCTTTACGATCACGCCTTTAACACAAAACGCCCCTTTTAAAAGAATTATAGTTAACGACGAGCAGTGATCCCATGTGTTACTCTTCCAGTTGTTTCAGCTACCGAAGTTACAGTAGTTTGACTGGCTAGCCGCAATACTTCTTTAAAGTGATGGCGAAAAGGTCGCACCATAAGAATTGTCAGCCACGGATTGGCAACATTTGCGAGAAAGTATGGAGCCATGATTGCTCGTCTCAGCCACATTGGAATAGCCTAAACAGCGCAACTCAATAAAACAAAGCAAATTGTCGACTAAAAGCTAAGCAGACACCTTGGGGTAATACCACGCAGACGGTGTTTAGTTTAAAGCTTATATGAAGCCATATTTCGGATATAGAGCGATTGCCTAAGAGGGAGTAAAGGACCCGTTAGAAGTGCGCATCCGCAGAACTCAATATGTACGCCTATGTACTATTCGTACCATTATTACCGACGAAAACTTTTTTTTTGATTTTTCAAATGGATATAAAAAGAACGCAGTCTCTCAAATGTATGCTAATTACAAACTTTTTTTATTAAGACCTCACTTGCTGACTTTGTTAGCGGTCAGAGTCATAATACTCTGTCGATGAGTTTATCTTATTGATATACAGCATCTGAATCATAGAGAAATATTCGCTTCTCTCTCTGATATTAACTATTCCTCGGCGAGTTTCATCCATCTATCTATTCATGGCTGCATCAGCACTCTCAACAGAAAATCAGCAAAAAAATATAATAGCTCTTCCCTTCTTCTCAACATTTAGACGCTCTAGCGGAGTCCTTGATTTCCTAAGCCAGGTTTGACCTGTTAACAATGTGGCTCTTTCTTTCCTTTCTGTCTCAAGCATTAACTTAAGAATAATAAAATACGTACCGGTAAAACCATTTGACCTGCGTTAAGTATAGCTGCTGGCGAAGTTAGCAGCAATGGAATTATCAAGATTGCTTTAGTAAGCGTCGCGATTTCTCTGGTGTAGTTGGAACCTTCAGTCTGGTTGACAAACTGATGCTCTTTCAACCATTTGGTCAAACGCAAATAGTAGACAGATGCAAGAATGATGGAGAAGAAAAATATGCTGATAATCCACATATTATAAACTACCAGCAAATAAACTTTTGTAATTCGAGCGCCGCAGCAGCCAATGCTAGCGTCCTCTCCAAACGAATCGGAGAATAACAAGGGTAAGTTTCCAACTGTAGATAAACAGAACCAGCCAACGATGAGCGGAATTATGAGGCGATCCTAAATGATTTCTTTTAAACAGACACGACTAATTTGGGACCAACAATATACGGCACCATGTCAAAATGATACCTTAAAACATAACTCAATAAGCTGCATCTTATGCCGAGGGGTAGGTAAATGAAAGAATTTGCCGTTCAGCTCTCCGACTTAAAAAGATTTTAGTCAAAATACAGCGGGGCAACTCTTTCGATGGAAATTAGACTTTCTAAAACTGAAACTGACATGAAATCTTTCAGTTTCATCATCATTTCTTTGTGAGAAAAAAGCCGTTCTTACTTGAGCTGTAACCTGTTAAAAAAGAAAAATGTTTTAGCTGCTACGATATTTTTTATTGCTCAATACAAGTGATTTAAGCTTTATTTCTCTACCATTAATAAATGAAAACGCGCATTGATATGAAAAAATAACACTAACCGAAAAGAGAGCGTGACCCAGTGAGAATTTTCCGTGTTGCGGTATTGTAATTTTATAGTAGCGATCAGCGGCAATCAAAAATGGAAATCCGAGACTGCAGGTTGCCGTGAAAATGACAAAGGTACCGGCCAATGAGCAGAGTTCGCGATCATCAAGTGATCCTTTCCAGATGGCTATTCCGTCAACAACGTGTGCCAGGCCGTGAAGAAAGTCAGAAACGGAAAAGCCGAGTAGAATCCAGTTGGATGATTTGCTACGCAAGTTATTGGACGTCAGTGTTAAAGTGAAGAAGAATACGTTGCTGAGCATTATTAACGACGAAGTCGTCAATATGTATATAGAATTCCACCCTGATGTTGGACCATAGAAATCTCTTAAATTTTGATCGAAACTATCGTTTATCATTTTCGAAATGTCCAGATAGTCTGAATGCTGATGCTGAGTCGGCAGCAGTACCTACGATTGAGAAGCAACATGAGGAGGGGGAAGTTTGCCATTCGTGGAAGGTATTACTTATCATGGTGACTGTTACTTGAGCTCCTTTTGGCGGATTTTCATAGGATGGTTAATGCGTCGAATTAGTTAGTATGCTGCTTAGAATCGATCGTAATTCTCTATTAATTCCAGCTTGCTGAAATTTTCGAGTTAAACGGATTCGAGAATTACCCTCAACGCTCGCCCACACAGCGAATTTCAGAACTTACGCATGATCTGCTCTAAACACACGAATATCTTAGTCAGCAGATTAATCGAGTCAGCAGATTAATTAGAGGAAAGTGTCTTGATATCGTAGTCTCGATTGGGCACTCGGCGGGATAGTAGGGCTTCTGCACACTGTACTCAAAAAGTTACATATAACTTCCTAATGCAGTCTCCTGGAGAAATTGAGCCTTGATATTAGAAAAAAAAGATTGTTCATTATCCAGCTCATCCGTTTTTATGAAACAAAAAATTAAGGAATTGAATGGTTAAAAATATGAGTTGAGCTTTCAATATGTTAAGAGCGTTGAAATAGTTTTGCGAAGCAGATCCCCGTACTACAAGGAAACTGCGAAGCAAAAGATGTGGCTCAGTGTTTCTGTAGCGGCGTTCAAACAGCGGTCTGTTGGCTATTGTTCATGCATTTACATGTGAGAATTATTTGTGTCTTTCTCGTACCGTTTCGCAATCGTGAACGTTGTATAACCGTTGGATGTGACAACCAATTGAAATGTTTAGCATTTTATTACGGTCATAATTTAATCTAACCGATAACAAACAGTTCTATAGGAAAACGAAACTAGTAAATGCAACGTTGAGAAATATCACTTCTTCACGGTCTTTAACCGCGACGGTTGCCCATCAGAGCCAAAACGGGGCAGTACTGGGCGAGATCGCTGAAATCAGACAGCGAAAACGGTAAATAAGAAATAATAAAAGTTAGAGACAGTACCTGACACCAGCCTTAAGAGCGCAATTGCACAAGGGTCCTGCTTGCTTCTTGAAGTCGATCCCCTGAGTGCACTGATTGTTGATTTTCTTGGCGGCCTCTTCACTAGGCAGCAGCGGCTGGCAGCTAAAAAATTGGAGATTACCTATGAGCACACAAAAACTAAAGCCTTCGCAATAGCACTGTGTTTATGCAACTGCTTTATGTAAATATTCCATTGTGAGAAAGCCTTACTCGAACTTCTTGAGGCAGACGCTTCCAATCGATCGTTTACGAATGCATTTCTTCACGCATTGGCCAAAGTCCTCCGCCGTTTTGATGACGTCGGTCAGCTGATCGGTCAGACCGGGCACCACGAGGCTGTTGGCCGTCTTGCGAATCTTCGATTCAGTAGCTTGAATCACTCCTTCAAAGCTCTGCTTTGGAATCTGTGGGCCATTCTTTCCTTTCACACACCTGCAATTTAGACACTATTAATGAACGTTAACGACCGCGTTTTAACTGCAATTCTTTTTTAAGCAGTTCTCGCGCCAATATTTTGGATGCGGTCAAATATTTCCTATCCAATACAGAATCTTTCAAAAGACCAATTCTTACCCGTGGTACTGGTCCTGGAAGCAGTTGACAAAGCTGTCGATTTGACCAGATTTGCTCTCGAAGCACTTGCGCAGGTCACCCGGACGAGATGTGATTTGTGTGGCGACTTTCCAGCAGCTGTCGCTGCACTTCTGACCTTCCGCCTTCATATCATCCGCACATTGGTCTAGTTCGGCGCAGGAGCACTGACGAACTGTTTCGGCTCCTTGAGCCAAGGCGACAGCCACCACGGCGAACACACACACGACTTTGAACATTCTTTGACTTTAAGGAAATGCAAGCGCTGGTAGAATGGTAACAATTGGCGGAGGATGATTTGTCCACTTAGTTCCATCTCTTTTATAGTCAATTTTGGAGGAACCAAAACCGGAATTTCTGACGATCTCTCACATTATGACGGTCAAACATCAATTTTTTTAATCGACTTCGTCACTACTGTTGTCGCTGGGGACTATTTGATAATGGTAAACAATTCCCCGAGGTCACATTCAAATCTGGTTTGTGTTGTTGTGCGATGAACAAGGCGGAAATGAGCTGTTATGATACAACTACCAGTGACACGTTGAAATATGTTAAAGAGCAATCGCGATTCAAATTTTGCAAAATAACATGAAATTCCGCTTTACTTTGTCGAATGATAAAAAGCCATGGATTTTCAAACAATAGCTTTACGATCAATCCTTTAACAGAAAATTTTACTTTAAGAACAGTTAAAACCAATGATAAGCACTGATTTTATCATTTTCTCTTTCACTTGTCTCAGTTATTGAAGTATATCCTTAAGAACAATGTACCATGCTCTCGAGCAGCGAAAAGGAATAACTGCAGAGTGAGTGGCTGCTAGGGTTTGACCTCAAACTTGGACACTGCAGATAGAAGATGACTGGTACAAAAGATTTACTACCATCCCACCTGATCTGCTGCTCGGCTTCATGCAAGTGTCACAGGACGAGAGAAGCCAACTGCTTCTATAAGAACCAGCCAGCGTACATTGGAAGATCTGAAAAATGTCCAGCTGTCCCCAAGATGATCTGTTTTTTAACCGGCTGGGGAGAAGGAAAGCTTGTTTTACTGGCAAGCAATGACTATGTCGGCAGTTTCTGTTCTCTTACACCAATCAACAATCACCATTAACAAATTAATAATCTCTTTTCATCTCTTTGTGTTAGAGATTGAATGAGGAGCGAGTCTCATTAGTCGCGCTTGTCGCCTCTCAATTTTCTTATTAGGAACTCACAGCTTCTTAGCGGATCTTCCTTCAGTTCAGTCACTCTCTCCGGGCAGGAACTGCAATCAGGGCTGCACATGCCAGCGGGTGATTGGCTTCATTCGTCTCTTTATTATGTAACATTGTACAAAGCACAAAGAACCCAATTCGAAAGAATGAACAAGAACACGTTCAAACGAAGTAGATATCAATGGCGATTCATATTTTGCAATATCACGAATAATGAGGGTCCACTTTGCCATAACGACAGTAACAAAATGATTTTTCAATCAATAGCTATACGATCACACCTTTAACACAAACTTCACTTTTGAAATAATCAAAGTTAACGACGAGCAGTGGTTCTGTCAGTTCCTCGTGCGCTTGTTTCAACCATCGAAGTTACGGTAGTTTGATCGGTTATGCACAATATTTGTTGAAAGCGATGGCGAAATGGTCGCACCAAAAATATCGTCAGCCAGGGATTGGCAATATTTCCAAGAAAGTATGGAGCAGTGAGTGCTCGTCTCAGCACCATTGGCATGGCCTAAATAGCGTAGTTCAGTGAAACATAGTAAACGGCCAACTTAAACCTCAACAGATGCATCAGCGGCTGTGACGCGCAGATGGTGTTTAATTCTAGAACTTTATCTCACCGTACTTATGACAACTAGCTACTGCAGAAGGCAGTAAAAGGACCTTTTGGAGTTGCAAATACTCGAAACTGAAGGTGTACACTTATGCATCAATCGTTTCATCATCACTAACTACAATCTCTCCGTCTTATCTCCCCTATTTAATGAATATGCTGCACTCGAAATTGATTCATCGCTAGAACAAGTTTGACCTAGGACATGTCGGAACTAAAACATCTCTCTCACTATGTCCTTCTCTCTCTTTGTTACAGTGACTTAATAGAATAATAATAAAATACGTACCGGTAAAACCCATTGACCTAAGCTAAGTACAGCTGCCGGCGATGTAAGCAGCAATGGAATTACCACGATCAATATAATTAGCGTTGCGATTTCTCTGGTGTAGTTTGAGCCTTCAATGTGGTTGACATTTTGCTGCTCTTTCAACCATTTGGTCAAACGCAAATAGTAGACAGATGCAAGGAGAATTGCGATGAAAAATATGCCGACTGTCCACAAATTGAAAATTATCAGGAAGTAAGCTACTGTAGTTTGCACAGCACACATGCCGACGCTAAAGTCTTCTCCAAACGAATGGGTGAACAGCAAAGGAAAATTTCCTAGTGTTGATAAACAAAACCAGCCGACGATGAGCGGAATAATGAAGCGATCCTAAATTATTTCTTTTAAGTATATGCAATTAATTTGGGATTATCATAATACGGTACCACATCAAAATGGTACCTAAAATTCTTTCTCAATGAGCTGTTAGTTACACCGGGGCGGGGGGAGGTAAATGAAGGTTTTGTCGTACAGTTCTCCAATTTTAAAAGATTTTGGAAAAATTGCAGCGCAGCAGCAATTTAGTTGACAAAATATTAGACTTAGTGTAGTTATAATACTCTAATTTAAGGTTGGTTTGGTCGATGCCTCCAAAAAAGAATGAATATCTCGTTTCCCGATGGAGACTTAATTTTTGCTTACATATTTCCACGGAATATACCAATTACTTAGGGCACTCTTTGCTTAACGAACTGCAAGAGCCACTTCTATACGATTTCAATTCACTTTTTAATTTTTCAGTTTTTAATCACCATCTCTTTGTGGGAGAAGGCCGTTCTTACTTGAGCTGTAACCTATTAGTAAAGAATATTATTCTTACAGCGACAGTGCACTTTTTATTGCCAAGTGGAAGTGATTTTAGCGTTATTTTCCCAATATCGATATGTAAAAACAGGAATTTATTTGAAGAAAATGACACAAACCGAAAAGAGAGCGTGACCCAGTGAGAATTTTCCGTGCTGTGGTATTGTAATTTTGTAGTAGCGATCAGCGGCAATCAAAAATGGAAATCCGAGACTGCAGGTTGCCGAGAAAACGACAAAGGTACCGGCCAATGAGCAGAGTTTGCGGTCATCAAGTGATCCTTTCCAGATGGCTATTCCGTCAACGACGTGCCCCAGACCGTGAAGAAAGTCGGAAACAGAAAAACCGAGTAGAATCCAGTTGGATGATTTGCTACGCAAGTTATTGGACGTCAGTGTTAAAGTGAAGAAGAATACGTTGCTGAGCATTATTAACGACGAAGTTGTCACAACGTATATAGAATACCACCCTGATGTTGGACCATAAAAATCTTCTAAATTTTGAACACTACTATCATTTATCATTTTATAAATATTTAAATAGTGTAATTGCTGGAGCTGAATTGACAGCTCCGCATAGGAAAGAGACACAATATGTGAGGAGAACGTTTTCTTCTTAGTTGAAGGTATTATTCAACATAGTGGGTGTTATATGAGCTTCCTTTTGCCGGATGCTCAAAGGAGTGATTATTATACTTTGAATGACGTTGTTTGCTGCTTAGACTCGATTAACTTTTTAGCACAACAGAGCTCATTCAATTTTCCAAGACAAAAAGAATCGGGGATGATACCAATGATCGTCAACAAAACTGTTTTCAATACTTTGGAACATTATAACCTATTGTCACGAATGTTGTAGTCAGAGATGAGTCGAGCTAGTGGTTAATTAAAGGAAAGTGTTTTGCTGTCGCACTCACGATTTGGAGAATAGGCAGGGTTGCAAGGATTATGGTAGGGCTTAGACATGAAATTTATAGAAGTTATTAGTTCTTGGTTATTTCTGTCTCTAATTCAGCTTAATACTTATCACATCTTTGCATAATATCTTCGCCAGTAGGTGGCCCTTTCCACCATATTGGTATGCTCAGAGTCATATTTTTTGGCTTGACTCGGCTCTGTGTCGTTTTCTGCAATATCTCATCTAAGCCGCCTCAGAATTTCAAGTGCCTTGAGGACAACATCATAACGGCTGGCACCTCTGTTAATGATGCTTCATCCATCAGAGTTGGGGAAGGGGATTATAGCCTATTTCCCCCGCATCGATGGTACAATTGACCTAGGCTCCGACGACTTTCCCATTGCGGGGAAAGCAACAAGGAATAGGTTCAAAACAACTGATTTAAGCAGGGAAATATATAGGTGCACCTCATGAAAAGTCATTATTGTGTGCAACTCGACATGCACCAGAGTTATTTGCCTTGACCTACTTGCTCTCGCATCGCCACTCGAGCTGTTTACAGACTTCTGAACACGTTTTATTAATTAATTGCAACCTTTACAGCGAACTGACTTACAGATGAGCATATGTTAAATTTATTGAATTAATCAATGCACAGATTAAGTAATATCGCCTGTACTGCCGTGTTTGGAGCAATGAAATCGTCAGATTCAGGATAGTGGTAGGTACAACCACACTTTTTAATGCCACATAGGACCGTAGTCAAATTCGCGCGCATCCTGAATATCAAGGCGAATGAGTTCGGCCGCCATGGCGCTTCGGTTTTCGTTTGTCTGCGATGCGTAGTGCATAGCGGAGTACGGTTTAGTGAAGGAAGAGAGCACGCAATTTCATATTTATCTGAAACTGGACGTGCAACTTCTTTTAATCGACAAAAGCGCGCCATTTCTATTCCGAAAACGATAGCGGAATCAAATTTGAAGAATTAATTGAGAACGGACGACGACTGCGATAATGCGGAAAACGTCCAGGTATGAAATAAACGCCTATTTTCCATCGGCGGTTTTCGTTTTCCAGTTTCATAGCTGAGTAATGTCGATGGACAGCATTTAATTCTTTCAGCGCAAAAGCAGATGGCTATTTATGAAATTTAAAAAAAATTTCGGTCACGCTGGACACAGTGTGGTTTCATTGGTGATTGATTTTTGTCCAGCTGCTATATCTTGCTTTACTTTCTCAATTTGCAAAGATTCAAATAGTGAATAAATTTTTTCCGCCTTATTCGCAACATCATCTGCAGTAAATTTCTCTAAGAAATGGAAATGCGCGTGTTTGGGTATAAACTAGCTGAAGCATATGGTATGGTCTCAATTCCTTTCTGGTATGATTAAGCTTAGATATTAAGCATGTAAAATTTACGAATATTGAAAGGCATTAGTGAGAGAATTAATAACACATTCTTGATTATCGTTTACCACGTCGGGCCTCTATTTTTCGCTTTGAATATAAAAGTCTTTAATGCTTAAAAGTAAAGTCGTTTTTTTCTACTTTCGTCAAGCAGGGCGTCGAATAGTTGGCGCAAATATGGTCTATGTTTTCGAAAGAGACGGTGATTATGATGACTATCAAAGTCCCACAGTTTTTGTTCAATATTCTGATATTTAAAAAACGACACTACTTATGTAACAACCGAAAACTCTCTGTTGTTGTTCGCAGTATCCATTTTGTAAGCTCTTGTCACAGAACAAGTCAAGTTGATAGTGTTTGTTTCAGCAATGCGGCGAAACGCAAGAGGGAGGAAGAAGAGCCCGACCCAATCGAACCGGAGGATGACGAAGAAGAAAGCGGTTTGAGCATGGTCGATGTTCCCAAAGGTATTTTATAGTTAATACTTCTTCGTCTCTTATAACTCGACGAACGCAGCAACGTTGTATCCAGTTATACCACACAGCAACTCCTTATATATTGTGGTGGATTACTGTTATTTAAAAATAATCGTATATTGAATCGGTTTATCTATCATTTAGTCAGTTTTGCCAACTATTATGGCAGTATAACTATTACAAAAGCTTTATTCAACAATATGACCTCGGGAACCGTCCTTCGTATCGTTTGATCATAACGCTTCAGGTCGTGAGAAAGAGGCGGAATTCTCGGCCCCAAAAGGGAACAAACTTGCCGATTTGGACGGAGGTGAGGGCGGTAAATCGTCTGCCTCTGCAGCCGCCTCGGCGGAGGACAAAAAGGACGAGGGTGCCGCCATTGAGCAAACGCACTACATCGTTATTCCGTCGTATTCCACGTGGTTCGACTATAATGCCATCCATGCCCTCGAAAAGAGGGGCCTGCCCGAGTTTTTCAACGCCAAAAATAAGAGCAAGACACCAGAAGTGTAAGTGTCCATTTAGACTCCTGTCTAATTATACCACCATTCAGCACAATTTGACACTCTTGCATTCCGTTTAGTCAAATTAGCTTTCTAATTGAATGCAAGGGTACCGAATTGTAATAAATGGCGCTGTAATTTGGGAATTGTATGGTATGATATCCAGCACTCCTATAGAATACGGTCCCAAAATCACTCAGCGCAATGATTTACTGTTGATGCATGCTTATCCGTAGTTAGACAAGTGATTGTGGAACCTTATTCTACAGGTGTGCTTTATACTCGTATCATGTTGCGACAATGGTTTTGCCTTGGATGTGTACCCTTTCATTACCCTAGCCATCCCACATTTACCTCAGCTTTGTTCCACTTGTAGTCAAAATTATTCGATTAACAATTAGGAATCATATTAAACACCGTATTTGGCATAGATGAACTCGCTTTCCGGTGTTTGAATACCGTTTTTTACCACGATTGATAGTCGTGCATGTGTATATTAATTGAAAGAAGCGCTATAGACTTATTCTGCCTTATTCAATCTAAGATTTCTTATAACTGATCAGGAATTTTTGACAATGAGTATTCTTAACTTGTATGTGAAGTGTATCTTGGATGTCTTGTTAATTTATCATTTTTAGGTACATGGCGTATCGCAACTTTATGATCGACACTTACCGATTAAATCCGTACGAGTACCTCTCTTCAACCGCTTGTCGACGCAACTTGGCCGGAGACGTCTGCTCCATCGTTCGGTTAGTCGGCTTCTTTGGTATTGTATAGAAACGATAATGTTACGGACCCAATGATAACATGCAAACAGAGCGAATATATGACGCAATTGAAATGGTTTGCAGCGTGCACGCATTCCTGGAGCAATGGGGGCTGGTGAACTACCAAGTGGATGCGGAGAATCGTCCAGCACCTGTCGTTCCCCCCGCCACTTCTCACTTTATGCTCCTCGCCGATACGCCCATGGGTATCCAGCCCGTCGCCACGCCAGCTCAGGTACTGTCTTGCTTCATTTTAATATTATTCCTTAAAGGTAACATCAATTGCACAATATTTTAAATATTGTAGACGAGTTGACATAATGAGAATTACATAGAGAGAATGTGTGGAAGTATTTAATTCAATCGTAATTATTTAATTTTCCATATTTTCATTCCTTTAATTTCTTTAAACTCTAGTACTTTTTAAAACTAGTACTTAAAACTTTATTTCTTGATACGTTTGACGAGTTGCAGTGAGAAATAAGGAGAGCAAATATTGCACAAGTAAAATCAGTCCTAATCATTCAAATTTGCGTGTTTTCAGTTGGCCAGCGATGACAGCAAGAAGACGGACGAGGAAAGGAAGGCGATGACTAATGGAGATGTCAAGCGAGAAGTTGGCGATAATTTCGGTCTACGGACGGACGCGTATGCCAAGCAGCTAGCAGCCATGAAGGTAATAATCGCATTTAATGATGAGATTTGTGGAAACATAGTAGGTATCGCAGTTTAATTTTATTTTTGTAGAGAAGCACTCGTGAAATGAGTTGATATGATATCTTGTTTGAAAAGGTTTAAAGTTGTATACGAGGCAGATAAAGGTGATGGGGGAATATCTCGTCCCCGTTACAGTTCCAGCAACACTGTAGCTCAGTGTTAAGCGAAAGTCTTTGAAAGTGAAGGATGATTGGGTAAAAATAGGAATATAGTAACAATGTCGTAATAATTTGAAAACGATTACTTCATAATAAAAATTTAAGACGAAGGGCGCTGCGCCCGGTCGGGACTGGACGGACCAGGAGACGCTGCTGCTGCTAGAGGCATTGGAAATGTACAAAGACGACTGGAACAAGGTGTCCGATCATGTCGGCACTCGCACCCAGGACGAGTGCATCATGCGATTCCTCCAGCTGCCCATTCAGGACCCCTACTGCGAACAGGGCGCCCCTGAGGCTGAGATTCTTGGTAACTTTTGGCGATTTTTACTGGAGAGGAGATGAATGTGTGCTCGCAATTTTTGAAGTGTCTTTTTGTTGTAATTGTTCTCTTCATAAACGCTCTAAGCGTCTTACATTCTTTTTTTAATCACCGTTTTTAAGAACATTTCTAACAAGGGAAGTAACTTTATTCAATATGGAGTTGGTGAATGAATTATAGCTCAAATTGAAGCCCATGGAATGAGGATTCAGAATCTGTATCGCTTTTTTGCTTAATAGTACATTGTAAAGAGTTATAGCGATTCTAAAATCGGGTAAAATTAGCAAGCTGGAACAACTACAAAAATAACGCAACGTAAATAATGTGCAGCGTGGTAAAGTGGTTATTGCGCTCGTCCTTTTTTATGAGGGTTCCGGGTTCGAACTCACTGGAGGTTAATTTTTTTATTTAAAAAAATTCAAATAAAAGTAACAATAAAAGAATACAATTTTTTATTCTCATACTTCATGAAAATGAAATAGCTTAGAAAAGTGATCGAAACAGAGAAACTGATCACAAAAGGCACAGTTAATGAACGAAATTTTTTCACATCCATCAAATTGACATTGCTGAACAGCATTGGGGGAAAAACAAAACTGGATGGGCGTAAGAAATGGAGGCGGATGTTCAACGACATAACCAGAAGAATACCACGAATACAGAAGAAAATGTTGGAATCGGGGAGCGCAAAACTGATTGTATACCAACGACAACATTTTGAGGGTGTTGTCTCGTTGATGTAGCTTGACCTCCAGCTCATTGCTGCTGACGTATCCGGTGAACCGCTTGACGAAGCCTTTAAATGTGAGAAAGAAGTACACATCAAGCGGCTGAATCTTTGATGTAGCGCCGGGGTGAATGTTGCGTATCACAAGCGTTTTTCCATGCGGCACCAAAGACTGGATGGAATCGTGATCCTTGAACGAACTCCATGAATCGACGATCAGTAGCATCTTGTCGGGCATGTCAGGATTGATAACACATTCCTTGAGCCAGTTCATCATTAATTGCTTGGTCATCATGTGGGACTTGTGACAATCGACGACGAGATTGGAAGCTGTGAAGTGCCCTCGTAGTGGAAACTGGCCGTGTGGTTCTTGAAGCACCACATACAAGCGTGTGCCCAGACGTCCATCAGCGAATATCATCGGCAGTACAGTGTACGAATGGGTTGTAGCACTAACCGATTTGACTACGCATTCGACGGTCCGGCAACCTGTCGGAGCTAATGTTCTTGCAGTGTAAAGCTCCTTCAGAATTCCTGACTGGTCAGCATTGACGATTGCGGAGAGCGGGATAGTATCCATCTGCTGGCGAATATTGAAGACGAACTCGTTGGCGTTACGTTCAATAAATTCTCTATCCCGGAGGCTTCGCTTTGATACGAAAGAGGTTATATGGCGCGACGAGATCCGGTTGGCCTTCTTGAACTTTTGGATCCAAGTGTGCGAGGCTCCGAAATTTTGAATCTGCAGCTCGCGGTTGAAGTTGAGCGCAATTTCACGGAGATTCGTGTCATGAACAATGAGGCCTTTGGACATTCGCAAATCGAACTCCTCCTTCAACTTCCTTGCCAATACGCGCAAGTTATTTCGACGATCAGCCCGAATTTGCCCTGTAAAAACCACAATTAATTATAACTTTAATCAGGAATATCCCTTACCTTCTCGTTCAAATTTACGCAGTCTTTGCATGTGATATTCGGTGGTTATCCAGCGATATCGTCGATTCATCACGAGCAAAGAGCGTGATCCCTTTGTTGGCTCGCGGTAGTACTCGAGCGCAGATTGTACTTTGTCCGCTAGAACAAACGTGTCGTTGAAACGGACGTGATTATCGGGGGCCTCCTCATCCTCGTAATCCGGGTCATCTTCCGGCTCTGAATCATCTTCAAATTCGAGCTTCTCCTCTTCTTCTATCTATTAATAGACGAAAGTTCATATTAAAAAATTTATTATCCTAAAAATTTATTACCTCAAATTCGTCCCAATCTACAGAATTATCCAGCATTGTCTTCGGAGCATTAGCCATCTTCTTGTCGTCACGAGTAGCCAAATTAAAATCACCAATGCCAAACTCTTTAGCCAGAATTGCAACGACATTTGCTTTTAAAATCA
>NIUQ01001456.1:0-30426 GCA_002796945.1 Plectus sambesii | reverse complement strand
CTCTCGCCGTGGTTAGCGCAGTTGAAGAGCGACGATCCAAAAGCCGCGAATACGTTGTCACGAGTTTTTCGGCGTCGGCGATGGCGCCAGTCTCCATCTGTTATTCTGTAGTGATTGATTTCAACACCCTATCGTCTCCGGCAGCTATCAATCACAACGCCTGTTCGTGCCTGTTTGCCTGACTTGCTTTTTTACTTTCTCAGCGAGCTGTAACACCCATCGTTCTGCCGGCTTTCGCTGACGTGTTTACGCCGCTTTCGTACATTAAAAGTCAGAAGTGGAATTTATGTGAGCGACAACGAAACCAATCAGCTGTGAATGACACAGCAAGAGCAAAAAGCAAAATGACGTTAGCATGTCAGCGTGAGTCAAGGAGAGCATTTGCTAGCGGAGAAGCGAAATGCATTCAGCAGAATGATATACAAAAAGCAATGAGCAGAGCTCTTAAGGTAAAAAAATGTAAGGCTAACTTATATGCAGAGCTAACGCACGGCGCAACCTGATGACTGAACGAAGGATTACATAACATGCAAAGAGCGCTAGACGTCTTGAATGCGCTTTGACACCGATCTAATAATGTGACTTTGCCTTCACAGCTATCATGGAGGCTACTCGGATATGATGTCACGCTGTTTTGGCTTTCTTTGACACTCCTTATCCTCAGCTGTGTCGCCTTATGCTGCAGTCAGTCCCTGCGACTATCTGCTTCCTTCGGTTCGGTAATGTTATTCGTTATCACACCCAACCGCTCTTCGGAATCCCCTCCCAGGCGTGACGTCATCAATTATGAGCAGCCCTGGACGCCCACTTTTTTCCGTTTCAACGCGTCCAACACCTTTGCCTCCACCCACTCTCCAACGCTGGCGTTCTCTTCTCGAAAACTTAAATCAGTGAACGCTGCTGATGTTGTGTGTGTGTCGTACTCATAATATTGTTCAGAGTGTTGATTCCTCATAGATCTCTTGATCCCTATAATGCAGGAACAATACAATTCTTGATTCCGACAGGACAGGACAGATAGAACGTAATGAATAATTGGTCCGTCCTCCATCCCTTCCTTGCTGCTGTGAGAGACTAATGAATTGAGCCGACTATTGAACTGATGCCTTTCAATCTTTCATCGGCAACTATATCTCCCTATAAGCATGTTGACATCTGAGTTGCCAAGCTAGTCCGCGTTGCAGTTCTAGATGTTTCATAAGCCGAGCTTAGCCTTTGGCGATTAAAATGACCACAAATATATAAGTACCGCCGAAATTACTTTTTTCATCTGTGACATTTCCATCTTACGTAGCTTTCGCAGTCGAATCGAGGTACAGCTGTATCTTATCTATCTGCCTATTGCACAACTTTCTAAGCGTTGAGCCGTGAAGCGTTTTGCCCGAAGGACCGGTTGGCACTTTGCCAAAGAACCTCGGTGATTTCAACAAATGACTGTTTCCTTTTCATAGTCGGAGCTGTGTGCGAACTTAGTGAAACGGGCTCTAATTATCACCAATGCGACCATAAAACAGCCGATTCGGAAGCCTTTTTACAGAGTGGCTCAGCCGTGCAAAAACATTGCCAGCCCACGCGTATATCCGGCGGTCCGCGAAAAACGGCACGCAACTCAATTTGCTCGAGCGCGCGCTCTCGCCAAGCCGCGCTGTAATTACGTTATGTCGATGTTTACGTCTTTCAGCGAGTGAATTGCTCGCCAGCTCCTCTAGAGCGTAAGCAACCCCGTTGAGAGTAGCCTTATAGGTGCGCCGGCTACGTATAAAAGTCCGTCCAATTTGCTTAGTTCGTCCTGAAAGCTTGTTTTTGCGCTCGGTTAGCGTTCTCCTCTTACCTGACCGACTTTTCTATTGAGATTTGTTGACGCAGAGCCGTATCATCACTGGACTACAACGACATGGAACACGACCAGGTATTCTTTCTGTACTTTAGAATTTGCCGTCTAACAATCGAGGCTGTAATACTGAGGTAAAAAATATAAAAATGAAAAAATTGAATTGATTTATGGACTTGAGTACTAGTGAAAATTGTGTATAGACACTGCATATGACTTTACCGGATCTCAGGGGCAGGTGATCTTACTTTCGCAACGTAATGGAGGTCGCAGTTTCGGGATTATTCGAAACGGCCGATGTCTATAAATTTTATGCTGACTAAGTCGGCTCTCAGTCAGATATTCGAGCCGACCCGTGAACATCTCTTAAAATAAGCACGTTGTGGAAGTAAACAAGTCTTGTCCCTGAGCAAGATCCTCTTACTCTTATATACCGGCATTTCTAACATAATTTGAAACATAGTAGATTAAATACGGTTTATCTGAAATCGGATCTTTTTCTTAAATTTCGAATCGCAGCAGTGCCTAATATAAGATACCTTTAATAAAATGTAATTACACAACAATTTTAATGGTTAAACTGATTGACAGATTGCCCCGACTGGTCTGGAAGAGCGCCGTCCTTCTGCGATTGAGAAGACCAAAGAGGTACTGCAGCACGCCTACGAGAAAATTGTGTGCTCGATGGGTGCTGATAAGGACCAAATTACTCAGGAGGAGATAGAGCGCGAGGCCGAGCGGTACAAGCGCGAACAGAAGATGCGCGATCCGCTGAAAGAAAAAGCTCACGAAGCAATCGAACAGTTTGGTCAGTTCTCTTGCAACTGTTTAGCAGAAGTGGGTAACGGTGCGACGCTTTTGATGTTACTAGAATTCTCATCTATGCGACGCCTTCTGCTCTCTGTCAATTGCGATATAAGGGGTCTCTGTCCTATAATTTCGTCTGAAGTAGTTAAATCCAATCCTATATTAGCAGTTATGGAGGCAGTGATAAGAGTTGCTCACAATCGTAAATGCGGAACAAAAAATAGCAACTGAGATGATTTTCAGCTGGAGAAAGATCGAGATCATCGGGCCCCGGCAGCCGACGACAGAGCCTCCTGACCGAGTTGGACATTGATTATACGCAGCGCCCTCCTGTATTTCGCCAGAGTCCCGAAACAATTCAGGCTATACAGGTAAGAATTTCAGTATTACGTTTTACTTCAAGTCTACTTTGCGCAAAGACGAACAGCCAGACTCCATTCCTTTCCCCTTCGCATCAACCGTAACCTTAAGTAAAGCTGTAACCATTCACGAAGATCGTTCGTGGTGATCGTATAAAAGTTTATGCAAAACTTCTATAATCTCAATTAAACTAATTAGGTTTCCTAAAGATCTTCAGACCACTACCCCCATGCCTTTCCCCGCGAACTCTTCAGTGTTGCAACGAGGATAGAGATCTAGTTATTTAATTAATGAAGCAGAGAGAATTAATGAATTTTAAGCTGTGTGAAGTTAATCAGTAATCATATTCGCTCTCTATAGAAGCTAGGTTTGAAAATAAGCTGCAACACTAGTAATCTCTACTCTAAATATCGCAAATGCTATCGCTTTTTATGAAACAAATGTTGATTATGACAGTTTGAAGAAGATTCAACTGAGCAACATGCTGAAGAAGCTCACCATGACGACCACGGGGAAATCACACCTGAAGACATTGAGAGCGAAGCCGATCGGCGTCTGAAGGAGAAATGCCACGAAGTCATTCAAGAATATGGTTGGTGACATTTTGCTCTTTCGTCATAATTCTGTCACTTTTGCCGGTTGTAGCTTTGGTATCTTTTGTTGAACAAGTAGTTACAGCGTTTGATATAGTTGTGGCATCTACACTTGATAACTCACTGGAGCTGAAACACAATATTTCAGTGAGATTTTCTATTTTCGAGAGCTAAGAGTGTGTATTATCGTTTATGAACTTTTGATTTCGATAATTGTCACGATAAACGTTGAAGAGCTCAATTCAAAGTTAAAATATCGACTTTACGCAACTGAAAACTTGTTGTTAAGATAATCATCATTTCAGAGGAGAATCGTGAAATCCAGTAAGGAAAGCAAACTACAAAAGTTGGCTTTAAAAAGTGATACAAGTTCTCGAGCGCATTCGAGTGATTCAGCGTGATAATTTATCTCTTGCTTGCATAATATTTGACCTCTAACCGCTGTTGATCAGTTTTACTTCTTGTGTGCTTTGTTTTGATTCAGAGTTCAAAATTCCTTTCTCCTCTCCTCTCGCTGTACGTCTAATGCTTGGCTGTACTGTATAACGGGCGAATGCCATGTCAGATTACGGTAATAGCTGTAAATATTGAAGCAGTACGGCAACTTATGATTCTACAACTCCAGCAGCTTAGAAATTAGTGAGGTCCGCTAGAGGTGTAATGATTTCCAAAATAACGACTACAGTTCTCATAATAGCAATTGCTTTCAACAGAATAGAGGTTCACAAAATAATGCTTTGGTATATTACGAATCCAAGTTCTATTACCAAAATAACATAACCCACCAATACAATTCCGAGTATAATTTGAATTCTTAAATAATGGTTCTAGAGACGTAATCGGAACCGAATGAGGCTCAATTACCTGGGTTTAGCGTTTCTGGAAGCGGACTCGTTATACCTCTACCACTCGCTCCAGCCACGAACACCTTATAAGAGGTTTTTACTGTTGAAGGTGTACCTTTCTTGGAACTAATACGTATACTTCCGCAAATTCCAAGCAGATACATGACACACGTTAAACGTTCACTGTTACTATACACAGAGTGAAGGGGAACGAATTATGATAATAACGAGAAATAATTGCATCGCACAATATTGATCAGCATGAACATGTTCTTAGGCGCTATGTGATGGAGGTCACATAATACTAGGTAGTGCAGAACAAAATGATGCCTCAAAAGAAACACCAGCAGTTGTTTATCTTCATTAATAGCCAGATATGGCGCCTAGAGGGGATGGAGTCTATACCCCAATGGGATATCTCACTTACTGTCACTCAGCAGCGTTAGATTATGGGTAAAATCTTCTCGCTCATTTCTAAGCAAGAGGATCGTTGAATTAAAATATTTGGTAACTTTTTTCTGCAACAAGTCAGCCAGCCTGGGGGATGAAAATTCTTGGGGTATATCTCTAAAGTCCAGTTCTACGCACAAACGTGGGCTAGAGCTTTGAGTTTTGTCAATGGCAAACTTGTTTGTGTCCCCTTTCTCTTACGTCTAAACGACTCCACCGCAAGTCGAGTTTTACGCCTAAACTATCGAACTGCATTTGCAATGTGTATGGTTGGCATACTTAATGGACTTTTGCTTCGATTTCCGATCGCTGTATCCGACGACGCACGGTTAACTGCCTTTCAAGCAATCACGCTTCCACATCAAAACATAGAATTAATTTTCGGTCGTTACTCTCTTGCCAGTCGGATCGTTGTTCAGCGCTTGCTCAAATAGGACATAACGTGGGATACGATGTTTTCTTCCCAGAATACTGCTACATCAAAGGCTGAATCCAATGAAATATCTGTAAGTGACAGTTCTGTGACAGGAATGACTATCATGCAGCTGTAAAAATGTGAATGCGGATGTGTCATGCGATTTATTACGACTTCCAAACGAGGGACTCGAGTGTTCCTATGAAATACCACGGACGCTGTCAACTTGCAAAAGTAACCACCTATATTGAATAGCTGAGAGTTATTTTTCGGCATGTCGAAGACGTAAGATGGGTAGGATGCACGCCATCAGATTCACTAGTATCAAACATGAATTGTGAATGTTTTCAAAACAAAACTTTTCTTCTTTTGAAAACCTTCACGTCTTGTAGCTTTACATTTCTTAACTTTTGAATTTCTAACCTCGTTCACCTCTATCGTGAGCGTAACTGCTTGAAGAAGAATCAATGTTCCTAAAATGTTACTTCATGAAGAAAAAGTTGTGCGATTCAGCCTGAAGACGCTGCCAAAACTATTTCTGATCCAGATGGCGATGATAAAGGCACACTGGATAAAATAGGTATGCACGACTGTTGTCTATACTCGCCGTATAACGCTGAACACGTGGAATAGTCATTTATCCTAAAGTAAATACCAGCTGGATTAGCATTTGGGATTGCGTTGCAATTGCAATCGTTTGTAAAAGAAGTCCTAGGCTCAGGTAGCTATGAAATTAATGAAATTCCGGAAATAAAATCTCAGGAATCATTTTGCCTTTAAGCCCAACTGACCAGCGCAGCTCCTTTTGCCAGCGATCCTGAGCCCCCTTACTACAATCAAATGCACCAATAATGTGTCAGATTAAACCCACTACCATCGCCAGAATAGTAATCAATCCTTTTTTCAGCCGATTCTGTGAAAAAAATTGCTAGCGACGCTACTGAGCTTGTCACAGGCGAGAGCACTGATGAAGAGAGAGTGAAAGAGTTGGAAAAAGCAAATGCCGAGAGGATTATCAATGCCCGTTGAATTTTCTCGTTCTTTTATTTTCAATTACGTTTCTCTTTCTACTTTTTCAGTCGAAACTGCAAAGACGCAACACGATGAAGTGAACGAGGACAGTAATTAAGAAACTGAGCAAAGCGCCAGATGCAGCGGTGATACCATTGTTTTGAGAACATCGTTGAATATGCTTGTTTAGTGGTGAATTAGACGAGGAAGCTGAACAGGAATGCACACATAATTAGTTCAACATATGCCGATATTTGCGCACGATAAAAAAGCAACTGATAAAATTGGTATCGATACAAAATGGCTGAATTTAAAGCTAGAGTTGCATTTCAGCGCTCTATTTAAAGATGCTAAACGAGACGGAAAAATCTAATTGGAGGAAGGTTTTCGTTTACGAGGAAAGTTCTGTTTCTGATTTGGGCTCAACAACATCCTTTGTTTTGCTCTTGAAAAGGTGGACCGCCCACCCAGTTCATGCAACAATGAAGGATATTCAGAAATGTACGTGTATGCATTCCTGCAGAAGTCAAGGCAGTAGTAGATCTGCATTGCTTACAATTTCTTGAGACACGGTGTATGAATTGTAGAATTTTAGGATATTACAAGCGTATTCAAAGCGCAGACAGTAAAGAGGGTTAAGATTTCAGCTTTTACTTTTGGGAAACATAGAATATCATTTTATATTTGCACACCTTGCTCGCTTACAAAAAATTCATTTTATTATTCTTAATACTATTGCTATAGTCATAATTAACAGTCGATGCGTCTCATTCAATTAAGCGCAACCCTATAACGAAAGCAAGGTTGTATTTCTGAACTCTGTGTCACAGCCACTACCGAGGAGAGTGTAACGGTCATTTTGGCAGTAATTTGAATGACATTATTGCTTATGTCAGAATATACGCGAATACGAATAAATATAATAAAGGTGCTACTACGGTAGATTTTCTGATGTTGGCTGTTTAAAGAAGCGTTCAAATTACCGTGTCAGCAAGATTGCTGCGGGATGATATTACTGGTCTTTGTGCAATTCGTGAGGCGATGACCGAAAGGTGGTCGACTGTTACGCGAGCTTTAACACGGACACTTTACTGAAAATGCTCTTGTTTCCATTGATAGTACATGCAAGAACAGAATGGGATGGACAAGCTGGCTATAGACACAGTCCCTATCTCGAGCTCTTTCACAGGCCATGCACAAGCGTCACTTCAGACGTGATCTAATATGCCCAGTGTCAATTAGGACTTGAAGATACGTGCGCCTATCCGGCGTTGAAAATGATGTAACGCTAATCACGCGCGGTGTGTTTTCGACAGAATTGATCGGTTGCTTGGCAATGATTAGCATGGCGCTGTGATCGGAGCGTCTAATTAGAGACAAATTTGCTTCGAAAAGTTATTTCCAACAGCTTTTGCCATCGAAGCGATAAAATCAGAGGCAAAAATGTGATCTGAAGCAAACATGGAGTCCATTGATTGGGATGAAAATATGTTGATACATCCAAACAGACCATAGTTACACAACACAAATCGTTTTCGCAGCACATTTCACAAGCCAAGAGACAATAATAATACACGATGGACAAACCGGCAAGAACTTGTTACTGTATTGTAAATACAGTAATGGTGACAAATTACGACACATAGTAATCCTCAGACAATCCATGTTACAAATTAAGTATGTATCAGTAAATTATTCTCACGACTGACAAGCTCCCTGTACTCGTCAGAGGCAGAAATTCACTCCGCTCAACGCAACACTGCTACCTAGTTGGTAGTTAAGTCATTTCGTTAATATTAGGGTGCAATTATTGGTTTTCTTGCAGTGTAGTGTTAATCAGTCATTCTATTCATGCCAATAAATAAGCAACGAAGGCAATGTCTCGGTCGCAACCCTGGCCTAGAGCTACAAACGCATTGCGCTTTCATACCATTGGCACGATCGATTGTCACTCAAAAATTGCTTTAGGTGGGAGGGACAGCACAATTCATATGTCAAGAGCATATTTGAATATTCGCTGCGGAACGCGTGATCAGCCAAGTTTACCAGCTCACATCGATCAAAGATGTGGGGATTCTAGTTTGAGACTAGTGGAAAAATGAATTCTAGTGCGAGAATTACACGAATTATGAATTGTTCTAAAATTCATGCTGCATTACCGTTCTCCGCTCAAATTGACTTTCCTGATAATTCCTGATAATTCTGCAGTTACCAGTACGTGCGTGCGTGAGCGACACACTCAGGGAGCGAATGCGGTCGAATGGACTGCATATCATATTATTTAAATTTTCATCCAATATTTGCCCTTACGCTGCTCGGTATATAACGATTTCAAGCGTACGCACGGCTAAACGAATGTTTTACAGGAAACAATCCAATTGGCTGTTGCTTTGACGATAGCCACCGATATTGCTTCCCACCGCGCGGCTCCCAGCGTCGTACGCGTCTTCAAGCACGTACAGTCAAGTCTTTTTAAAAGGGCACATTGGAAAAGCAAGAAATGGGAACAACTGAAAGCCGAGATCACTTACAATGCGATGTGCACGTAAGGGTAGTTATAATGGACATGTCTTAGTGAGGACAGAATTTGACAGCAATAGCCCAAATAAACTATAATTTCAACTTCATGCGACATTCGCCGTCGATGCAACCCAATTGTCGATTCGATGGGACGAAGTGATAGAAACCCTCGCGCCAGGATTGCGCATGAAAGAGGCGTCGCTCTTCCTGGGCATCTGCTTATCGTAAGTCTTCGACGGCGCAACCTGTCGTACCATTACCACGGGCGATTCCTTTTCTGTTTCGAGGATTTTCTTAAACACCAGCACGATGAAGATGGCGGTGGTCGTTATCAATACGAGCACGATACGCATCACAGCTAAGACGTCGATGCTTTCGTCTGTGTAGTAGACGTGAACTGCGACCTACGATAAAAAAAGACCATCGGTTGGTGTCACATCCCTTACTTTAGTTAAATTCGTATATTAGGGATAAAGTTTACCGATGTGTGAAGTACGACTTCAGCTAAAGCAAACAGAGTGTAATCAATCTCATGATTGAATCACAGCATGTTTTATAAACTTTTGAGTATTGATAATTGAGTATTTATTTCAATGCCGCCTAGCTATAAAATCCGCGTCATGGCGCATTTTTATGACAATCTATCAGGTGTTAATGATAATTTTACGGTAATATTAAGGTTTTCATTGTATCTCGTGAAGCAGTGCGCGAAATAAAATCAAAACAGAGACTATGTTGCAGTGAGCTCAGTTTACGGAAACTCCGGCGCACGCTGGTTAGCATAAATTGAACCTAAGTCTAATCGTCAGCCATTGGGTAAATGTTTTGCCAATAAGAAATACCTGAATAACTGTCAGGATGCAGTAAACCACGTGAAACACGATGTAGGGAATGAGTAGAAAGGTCCACTTCTTTATAAATGCCAGCAGTTGACAGATCGCGCACCCCACTGCTCCAAGCAACAAGGTCACCTCGCCAACAAGAAACACCACCTTGTATACCGTCTAAAACGCATTTCGTATTCTTGGCACCAACTGGTACTGTAGCTGCTCCATTATAGAATTAAATTTTAGTCAAAAATTGGTCGTCTTAAACAATTCTGTAGGGAACACTGTTAGACGCACTGGTGCAATAATCAACTGCGCATTATTCTTTGAACTGTTCAGTGTTATGTTATGTAAAGGCTGTCTGTGCTAGTCAAAATATGCATTTAATAGGATGATATTCAATTATATTGTATCATGACTCTAAATGAAAAAATATCAAATCGTAGAATATATAGAAATTAATGCCTGAACGCAATCTGCACGCTATGGTTTCTTGGATCGTAATAATAAAACAAATTGTTTTTTGCGGGTGGACCTATTCGATGCGAGACCAAAGCATCGCTATCTTACGACTGATAAAGAAATTACGATTACGTTTTCGCTTAAAATTTGTTCCCTTATTTCATGTAAATAACGCAGGGATCATTTTTAAACAAAAAAACTTATGTTTTAACTTTCGGAATAGCATTGACAAGCATTGTGTAAAAGTGATTTGCACGTTTGATGCTGGAATCCTGTCAATCTTTTGAATGATCTCGAAAACGATAGAGACGGTCCATATAGAAAAGAAATTAAGAAAGGAATGATACAATGTCACAATAGATTTACCTCCTGCAATTGATTTGCATATAATACTGTGCATATTTAATGCAGCTAACGTCAATAATATTTAACGTCATCTTTACTGTAAACATTCAAAAGCTTACGAACCGTCATTCTCCTGAAGTTTTCCTCAATCTCCCAAACGCCGCAAAATTTAAGCCATGGCTCGTCATCGGGAGGAGGATCGAACTGCCTGATGAGGATCAACATCGCGTCGTACCAGTAGAAGAGAGCAAAGCAGGAGACCGTAATGTGACCAGTAGGGGCGCAGAGATAGGCGGATGCACGCATACATGTCCTGATACGTGGAGGCGCCACCTCGTCCTCCGACATTTCATCTCCACTGTCGAGCTCGAACATCTTTGTCTTGATAGGCTAAAAAATCTCACTAATCTTCTAACTCCTAAGAACTCAATAAGCGCAATGATCAGGATATTTTGTCGCGATCTTGGACCTATTTCATATAGCCTCAACTATTGAGATAGAAGAACAGCTAGCTTCATATCATACTTTTGATATGAGGATGTTTATAACTGAATTATAATGTTCAGCCAGCTAAGCTCAGATTTTGCAACTTTTTTAGCGACAGAGCGCTAATGGAAGAGGGTCCTAAGAAGCGCTTGGCGAGAACAGACGAGTTGGAGTGGGAGGAGTCGAAGGACTGGACAGAGTTTCGAATTCGGGAGATATATAGAGATAAGTGGAAATTCACCATAATCATATGTAAATGGGAAAGTGGAGATCTTCATCCCTAGCCATCCTTCTAGCACAACCCCTAAGCACTGAGAGAAATATGTGGCACACGCTGGCTACATGAGACTAGCAGATATTTAAGCACTGAGACATTAACTGTCTTAGACGTTGCCTGGAACCGACATTTCTTACATCCATGACTGAAATGAAATCGTAACTTATGCAATTCAAGCAATCCTTCTGAATTCAAGGAGGGAGAATTTTAGCAATTCTTCGAGTGGGGATAGCAAAAAAAGCAATATGAAGCTAACCTCAGGTAAAACGGCGGAAATGTTACATGCCTAAGCCAGAGCCAAAGATGCAAAACGTCTCAATCTTAATAAATGTCATATGTGAACGCGAAAAGTTTTCTCTCGACTACATAACGCATATGTTTAGCATGGTCACATCCACCTCTGTCTCGTCACAGCTCACACAGTACGCATCGTGGAATCTTTGCTTCTCCAATTTGATCTCCTATCCTTTCATGGACTGTTTCTCTAATAGCATCGCAGCCTGTCACTGATATGACTCCGTCATGCAAACAGGAGCAATTTCTCGTCATCTTGTATGAGAAATTGATCAGGCGCGTATCCTATGGTCGGATAGGTAAATTGGTTGACGTTACTTAAATAATTTTCCCTAATTTCTTCGCTTGAGTCAGCACAACGGAAAATCAAAGATAATTAAAAGAATCTTCGAATGTCAAAATACGCCTCTTCGCTATTATTCGAATTCAAAAGTCAATCCTTCACGTGAATCTATTTCATTGCATACAACGGGAAAGGTACCTGGCAGGATATACTTCCACAGTCGACTACTCAGTGTTAAATGTTAATAAAATTCAAGTACAGTACTAAAATGGTTAGCATGAATCTACGCTATCTGAACATGCGGTTTATTCCAGGATTGAATAGAATTTCACTTGCATAAGAAAGGGAGAGCGTTTAAGTGCGATTTATCAAATGAAGTAAAGAAGGGGTGAAGTTAACAATAGATTCTCCCTCTCTGCAGAAAAGTTGAAAATATTGCAGCGTAATACTAAATAAGCTTCAATATGATAGTAGCACAATCATTCATTTGAACTCAATTGTGGTCCTAACTATACGAGGGATCTTAAGTACAATGAAGTTATAGTTCTTTTTGCTAGCTTTTGCAAACAAACACATTATGTATTGCTTTCACGTTTATGGGCCTTTTTTTCATATCTCATACTTTAGCAACCAAAGTAAGCGCAAAAGTCCAGTTCATTTAGAGTATGCTCGAATCAGGACATGGAGTATATGACCTAAAGAAACTCCGATTTATGGTAGTTCTTAAGCCTGGTCGACAGCAGTTTGCAGCACACTTTCTAACTAAAGTACGACTTTAATTAAGTCCGCAATATGAAACCAGCTCGATAAAGACACTTTCCAAATCGACCAGGACACTTTGCAATTCAAAGAGGTCGTTTTCAACTAAAAAGGGCACTTCTGACATTGCTCTGATGTGGAAAATGTTCTTATTGATTTGGTAAGTGTCCTTATTTCAAAAAATGCTATAATCATTTGGTTCCGCGAAGTCAAATACTCTTAGAGAGCGCTAATTAGAATTAAATCATTTCATATCCACAGATGCACAACTACTTTTTCTACTCGAAGCATCGCACTCAAATTTTGATTGTTATTCTATATGACCAGGCGCATGCAGCTCGATGCATAGTGCATCAAAAACTCATAGTATTGCCTACAATTAGAAGGAAAATTTATTGCTTAAAACAGAGTCACAGAAAGAGGAGAGAATCGAAAGTAGCTGAAAGTATCGTCGAAAAAGGTGACATCAGACAAGAAGATGGCGCATGATTACTCCCAGCAACGGTTTTGATGCAAATGAACACTGTTTAGGTGATCCAACTCATGCGTATAGATGCAATCAAATGAAATCCGCTTCATAGCTGTGATATTAATTTCAAAGCGTTACGTATTCCGTTGCGAGACTTTCTTCGCTGGTGTAAGTACAAGACGAGGAGAGCTTCCGATAAACTGCTATTTAATCAAATATTTTGTCTACTTTCTAAGGCCAATTTATGAGTGTTTGCGTCTAGAAAGTGCTCAGAGACCGTAGTGATTGCTTGACCAGTTCTATGCAAAACTGTATGGTAATCCGTGATGAACTGAGTCTCATCAGGAATGCTTGCCTACCGTACCACTCTTCGAAGCGCGAGTGCTAAGTCATTTTTGGATTCGGAATTCGGAATCGAGCCTTTTGTCGAAAAGCTTATTCAAACAATGACGATTTATGTCAATTGCCGTGGCATATGACATTCTCACCCTAAATCTATGCGTGTCTTGCTTAGAATTTATCATTTGGTAACCACGGTGAAATTTTATCAGAGCGATCCATTCCTTTGGGCCATTCTCTTCCATAACTGTTAGGTATCAAGTTATCACACATCTCACAGCGTTCGAAACCGTGTTTATTGACGTAACTAGTGAATAAAAGTTTATTTTAATTAAAAAACTTGCAGGATAAATCTGAAGCGTTCTCACAGTTGTTCGTTCGATCGAGGTTGAAAATTCGAATCAACGGCATAGAGTACAGCGTTGCGAACAGCGAAGATGTCAGGACCGACTTTCTTTGGCGAAGTGCTTCCACTAAACAGCAGAGCCGGTGACGTCGACGCCGACTTCGAAACTGAAGAACCAGCAAAGTAGGCCATGTTTTTCACGAAGGAAACTTTCGAATTGAGAATGTGATTAAGTGAGCGATTGATATGTGCTTGTCTCTAAAAGCGTGCAAGAGATGATGGATATTATAGAGGATCGATCGATTGATCTGTTAACCAAGTCTTGTCATGGGCTTTCATATCTTCAGCTAAACCCCTATACAAGACTAGGCCTTGATTTCCTGAGAACGGCGCATTCACCAATTTTGTCTTGTTTTTCTTGAAAGAAACAATTCCATAAATTGTTGCGAGTCCAATATTATTTCAGAAGTTACAGAGGCACCAAACACAATCCTTATCGCTTTAAAGTAGTCTGTAAGTTTGCGTCCATTTTTTTAACATTTTCATTTTACAAGGCACATTCTCCAAATCAGAGGACATTTTACTGAATTATTTTCTCATAGAATTGTTATTCGTGATTGTGCGAATATCCGTGTAAAAGCGAAATTGGTATGTAAGCTAGCGTCGGTTGTCTTATTCTGTAATTTGTGGATCGTAGCCAACGAAAGTAATATTTTACAACTCGCAAACCAATCACGGGATGTGCTATTGTAATAATCCTCTCACTTTGGCTGCGCGCTTCCTGTTAAGTGGTTGACCACACTCTGCTTCCTGCTATTCGTCTAGAGCGGTCGCTCAGTCTCCTTCAGGGATGCCAGGTCGAAAATCGTTTTTTAAGACTAATTTTTTGAAATTTAAGATATTTTTAAGACTAACGCTTCCAATTTAAGGCAAACTATCACATCGTTTTTGAGGTTTTTTCGACATTTCTTTTATATGAAAGAGTAGAATAAGCTTTAGTAATAACATCTGATTTCCAAGAGAGACAAAAAGATGACAAGATAACCGTAATGTTTCAGCGAATGACAAAAATTTACACGTTTGCCTGCTCTTTTTTGTGTCTTATAAGATTTAAGACAGCGCACCTAAATTTAAGACAAATTCTTAAATTTAAGTGAAAATGGTGAGCCTGGTCTCCTTTGAGTATCCACTATGGGTTATAACTCACCTCCTCCCACTCCATTTATTGTAAGGGGAAAAATTATTGGGTGGTACTTAATTTGGGTGAATTGGGTGATCCGGTCGACCACCTAAGATAAATCCTATTCAATATGCTTACTCTTATAATATCACTGAGTCAAACCGATTAGTTACCCAAGTTAAGTACTGTGAAGCGAAAAATTATTGGGTGGGATTGAATATGAGTGAATTAGGTGGTCCGGCCAACTACCGAATTGGTCTAACTGGGCCAGTCACCCAAATTAAGTACCACCCAATATTTCTACCCTTACAGTATATTGCTCACTCCACCGTTAGTAAACCCGAATAATGCCCCTCGTTTGTACCCTGTCTCTCCACACAATCTAGCTGCAACAAGAATATTTCAGTTTTTCGGTTTCGGTCGATCCAGAGATGCCAAAGAAGCTCGATTCCTGCAAACTGCTCCTTCTTGCTCATGGAGAACACGCTTGCTGTGCGTTTGAATGTCTCTAGACTTACCGCGAGATCTTCGTACTTATATATAAATACATTCGTTCATATGGGCACATGTGGGACCGGACAAAATTGCTGATCTGAGCGAGATTCGCCGCATGGAAAAATACACTTTGGGATCGGCCAAGCCTTATTGTTATAAGTGAATTATCGTTATAATCGAAATTCATGTAAATAAATTCTGCTGTTCAGTGGAAAGCGTTTATAGTGGTGAATGGGGGACGGGTCCTAATTATCGGTGAAAGTGCTACCAGTATCAACGATTTCTACTGTACAGTGGAATTCGTTTATAGCGGTTTCGGTTATAACGGTATTTCGTTTATACCGGTCAAAATTTTCAGTCCCAAAGCTTACTTTTCCACACAAACAAGTTCGGTTATACCGGTCAAAACTTGCCGGTCCCCGGTGACCGTTATAAACGATTTCTACTGTATTATCTTATTCAGGCTACATAAAAGCGGCAAAGATGGAGACGAACCACGTGGCAGACATAGTCGTCGCGTCGACATTCGAGTCGGCTGGCGCTTATCGTCTTGTGATCGAATCATCATCCTCTGGATATCTGTTGGCGTTATGCCAAAGGGAAATTCCGTCCGAGTACGCGTATGAAGTGATCGAATTGGTTAGTTTGAATTACTTGACGCTTTTACTGTCGATAATTACCCATCAGAAAGAATTAGTTGTAGATTGAATAAGGCGAACTACTTTGAAAGGCGATAACGCTTCTTTCTATCAATTTATGTACGTAGAAACCAAGAAATTACTCTCCTTCTTGGTGGAAAACGTTTTATCCTACCAAAATCCGAGCTCACCATTGTTTAGCAATGATCGGTGCTTGGGGAGATTTCTTGTTACTGATTGCATTATTCTGACTATTGCTATAAGAGTGAAATGAAATAGTAATTGGGTTGACTTCAGGAAGTTGCCATCGATTAGCGCTTCGGACAGATTTTCTTATTCAATCAAAGATTTCTTGTTAAGACCTAAAACTTTTGACAATAAAACGTTCGTTTTCAGTTGATGACATCATTCACTGCATCGCCGCCAGAGAAGTGCCTAATACTGTGCTCAAAGGCGACAGTTTTGCACCGCGGGGAAGCAGCAAAGTCGAACATTTCCATTTTATCCTCAACGAATGCCGGCTCTGATTGGTCGAGCGTCACTTCAATGCCCTATTTGACCACTCCAAATACCATCGATGGTTTACCAGCGGCTGGTGAGATTATAATCGTTTTTATGATGAGCAAGAACGAATTAGCTATTGAATCTGACTATGTTTTCTGGCTAACCATATGAAGAATTAATTGCGTTCAACGTACATGTAATGTGAGAAGAATTGCGACTACAGTGGAATTCACTTAAAACGGTTTCGGTTATACCGGTATTTCATTTATATCGGTAATTTTTGTCAGTCCCAAAGTGCATCTTCCCATACGAATAATTTCGCTTATACCGGTAATTTTGATCGGTCTCTCAAACACCGGTATAAGTGAATTCCACTGTAGTAGGTTGCATCAGTCTTTGTTAATTTTCTCAGTTTACACCGCCTGTCATCGTAATTCGTTACTCTTGCATTCCAAATCATAATCCTTCCATTCAGTTTGACATTCTTGCATTCAGTTTCGTTAAAATCGCGTTCTAATTGAATGTAGTGAGGACGAGATTGAATGTAAGGGTAAAAACTTTTCTTGAAAGGCGACGTATTTACGATAAAGTTTGGTAGTACTAACACTCATGCACGCTTAAATGTTGACATGGGCTGAATTTAGCGTTGACCTTTTGCGAGCTGCACAAGATGAGTGCTGTTGTGATGACGTCATGGTATCAATCGACCGGTCACTCCGATCTCGTTCAGGCGGCGCGTTCCTTTGATGCTGCGAGAAAGTTGTCGACAGTTGGCGATTATTTGTTGGTAAGTTTGTTGCTGCCCTAATTCAGTTACATTAGAACATCGCAATGCAGTAAAATTTGTATATAGAAGACATGTAAAAATGTATTCTTCCTCTTATCACTGTTATATCTCCAAAGATATAATAATCATTAATGCTCAAACGATCTGTTTGTTACCAAAATGTTGTCATTAATTAGACCGTTACTGTTACAGTAGTCCTTTTGCAGACCTCTTCGGCTGTGAGCGAAAATTTGGCGAAACTTCACCCGAAGAACCCGCAGTACTTTGCCTAATTGCAAATGAAGAAACTGTGGTCATATTCTGGAAGTATCCTGGAAGTATTCAGTCGCACTTAGGAGTCATACGAGTTTATGTTCTATGTGAGCCGGATACTTTTCAGGATCTTGTGCTGACTGGATACTTTCTTTCACAGTACTCCTCACAATAGTTCGAGTGAATAAAGCGTGCCTCGTCGTGTTGCATTGATTCTTTACTGCGTTGATTATTTAGTTGACACTTTTGTTGAAATAAAAATGAAAGCTTATATCGTTCGCATCATCGCGTGTGAGCATCGGAGTCGTTTTCGCTCAGGAAGAGGGTAGCTTCGATAAGCGCCTAACACCGTTACAAATATCTAACATCCCCGTGAAACCTTACACATACGCAAACACCTGATTAGCGAAAGGTTATATATTGTAGATGTAAAATTTATTGTAGTGATGTTAGACACTTTGTACTCTAGTGGTACGGTGCGCGCTTCATTACGCTTTATCACATACATGCCCGTTGAAACCAAAACGATTGTTGGATGTTTTTACTTTAAAACTGTCTTATAAAGAAGATTCAAGGTTGCCATTTTGGCAGCACGCAGCCCGGCTGTCGTGTATAGTTGTTATGTCATGAGTGGTGGTCTCGATCCTGTAAACATTCAATAATGCAAACTATACGCATCATAGCTACCTGTATTTGCGTCATTTGTATTTGCGTCGACTGACGCAGTTATTAAATATAGGGTGGTGATGCGTGTAGCGTAGCAGTCAACAACTTTTAAAGATACAATAACAGCCCTTCAGCAAACAGAATGATTGCGTCGTCCGGCTCAGTTTGCGGAAAAGGTGTCCATTTACCGAAGTGTTGACGCGCTTTTTCTCTGCGTAAACTCTCCAATGAGGTCGGCAAGCACCTTCTCGACCCACTTCGCGGTCCACTCAGCGGCACTCAGCAACAGGCCACTTATTTCAGCGAGGGGATTTTCTCGGGTTCGCATACGGTAAGTAGGTAAACGACGACGCTTTTGGGAGCAGAGGCGACGAAAGAGAAACGAGCGGCGATCTAATCTGTTCAGCAATCGCGCGCCATTCGAGCGAGGAGAACAATAACGCCCGCCCACCTGGTCTTCGGGCGGTGGCGGCGGCAGCGGTGGTGGTCATTTGCGCCATTTGCGGATTAGACGATCGCGTAGAGACTCTGCGCCCGTCTGGGTATGCAAATATTGTGCGACGGCGATCGGTGGACAGCGATCGGCGTACGACGTACGACGGCGGCCAAAGCCGCGCCTCCTTTAACCTCTCCTCCTCTTGCCGCCCGCCCAGTTCGGCGCGGCCTTTGGCGCGCTTGGACGCGACGCACCTTTCGGATGACAGGTGATAAACAGATTGTGGCTCCTAAGCCGATGGCTTCCTGCGCTGCTGCTTTGTCCTATTTAGGCCCTGGGTCCGTTTTATAAAACCGTCACAAATGCAGAACTGCGATATTTTAAGTATGACGATTGGTCATTTTCCGTTTAGTTCTGATTTTCTCATCAATTATTACGCCTGCAACTCCGTAATTTCGCAGTTGCAATAGCTTTATGCAATAGACCCATGTACGCATTTTGCGAAAAGGATAAATTGACGCATGATTAAACTTCCGTTCTACTTGAAAGCAATGATAGTTTAGGAGTTTGCCGCAACCTTCAGCGTACAAAAAATCTGTTTGCAATCTTTATGGAAGGTTGACTTCTAGCCGCGATATGTTAATAAATGTTAGGCGCTTGTACAAACTGCTCAAAGTTGCTTACGTTCCTTATTGCATGCTGCTTTGTTCTTGAAAAATGTTTGTATTGAAATAACCTAATTGCAAATTAGCGACTCTGCTTAAAACGGTATGTTGTGACGACTCGAAGCAGCCATACTTTCACACGTAGAATTGAACAAGGAAAGTATTGCAGTATAATGACAATATAATGGGATAGAATTGGAATGAACGTACATGAATCATGCTTGAAAACAGTTTATCCTTCTTTAGGTTAACGCACAGAGTTAGGTGAAACTTTCAATTCCCAATTATTCAAATTGAAACTTAAGTTAAGAATGAGGCCTCTTAATTTGCCGATACGTTTGCATTTATTTGGCTTATGCCAAAGCTTTGGATTATTTGTCTTTGAGGTGGCTCCCTACCTTGCCACCGTCTCAGCTTGTACTCCATCCTAACTAATATCTAAAAATACAAGCTAAAAGTCTTCTCGATCAACTTCCTCCAGTCCAGAATCAACCGGCACCGTTATCAAGGCTAACTTGTCGTTCTTTAGGGAAAAACTGAAAATCTTGGTAAAGAAACATGCATCGACATTGAAATAGGCAACAAAGCAATTACTCCCTTGGTTGTAGTGATTCTCCATCGCTCGATCACTACCGCAATGTGAATTCTTCTCTTTAAGTCATCGCTTTTGTATATGTATTCGGCGGCATGTACAAGACCGAAGGGCGAATGTAAAGAGACCGACATTGTTTGACTAGTTATTTTCTCAGCCGCGCGTCTCGAGATTATCTGAGCAGAAAACGACGCCGTTGATTTGTTGACGAAGTCACTCTCGAACGAGCCCAATCGCCGTTCTTTGTGGCGCCGGTGTGAAGGTTGTCAAAGAGGAAAGCTATCCGTCAAAGATATTGACAGAAATTAGCTTGTAATTTTTTCAGTAGACAGGAGAACAGTCGGCTGCAGACAGAGTTGATATACTGAACTATCAAGAAGAATTAAATCATACAACATTGCAAAAGATATACATATCATGTCACGCGCTCTACCACATGCACTTTCATGGACCTGTGTAGTAAGCGCGCAATATAGAGTATTTCACTGGACACAGTTTTGCAGTTATAACTGTTTCAATGCGTAAAAATAAGCGATGAGCGATTCTATTCAATTTCACATTTGCGTTGTTTGATCATTAAAAATTATGTAGTACCAAGATGGGAAGAAAAGTAGACGTCAAAGAATGCTATCTAACATCTTTGTTTACTGAGCACAGAGTAAATTAATTTTTTTAATATCCAGAAAGTAAAGAAAGCTCCCGAGATAGTCCCTTCTTCTTCTCGCTGTCAATACTGTATGCGTCGCGTTGCGCGAAGTGAGTGTGCGAGTCCGAGGGGGAGGCTCGGGAGTATTCAAATGAAGCTGGGCGCGCGCGACTGCGGTGCGGTGCGGCGGGGCGAGGAGAGGCGACCAGCCGGTCAATCGCGGTCGCGCTGATTGACGCGCAACGGCGCAAGAATGCCGCATAAATCGCCGCCAACCGATCCATCAGTGACCGCGACGGTTTCGCGCAGATGCATCGATTGAGTAGCTCCATTCCGTTGCCCTCTCACTCTTAACGTATTATTGCGAGACTGTATGGCCGTATACTGTATAAGTGATTATTTGTGTGTCTGTATGCGGGGCAGAAGGCTCCCTTTCTTCAGCGCAAGTGACTGAGACTCGGGGAAAAAATGGTAGACCAGAATGTACTTGTCATTTTATGGCCATTTGTGCATTCATTTTTTAACCACGTTCTGGATCGCACTAACCTCTCCGCTTAGTTTGCTTTCTTTTTCATAAAACAGATTGCTGTAAAACGTAGTATCAATATATATTAGGGTGAGCACCACTGAATTCTCTCGCAGAATATCACAATTGCACTCCAATGATGTTCAACTCGGTTGACCTCCGCTAAGTTATCAAAGTTTGCTTCATCATGTGTAACTCATCCTGGAAGGACTTCATACAGTACGTACAACATAAAAGTTGCTACAATCGCGTTGTGCTCTGCGAACGCATAAAGATTGAACGCTGCTTTCAACGGTCGCATATGGAAACTAGGTGCGTAAAGGTTAATAAAAGCGCAAGAATCAGATCACACTCGCAAGTACGAGTAATTCGACAAGTGTATTAAGGATGCATATTGCATCATGAAAATTATCTTATATCCTCTAATGAACATTTCCATCGACTTTGTATAACGAGTACAGTAATCGAGCATTCGATTTGTTTTAAACTACCCAGTTGCCTCTACAATTCAAAAGTGTTCAGAATATGGAAAGAATCATTTTGTATTACTCATTCGTGAGCAATTATTCGCGTTGCTCATGAGTTATATTTGCTTGCAGCGTGCACCCGAGTAAATGCTTGCTGCTACTTTTACATAAAATGAAGCAGAATCAGTTAGCGCCCATGAAACCATTTGCTTGGATCAATATACTGTATCATTCCTCGCATTCAGTCGCCCGCTGGGAAACGCGGCGCGCGCTCTAAATACAACCAAGGCGGAGGCGCAGGGCAATCTGGTGCAAGAATGATTCGTACGCGCGTTCAACGATCGTTTAGCAGAGAAGAGACGACTGTTGACATCGCACACGCTCGCATGCGCGATCGAGGCGACGACGAAGATGGTGCGATGAAACGCCATGAAGCGGCGGCCCTCGGCGAATGAAAGCGGCACACTTTGCGCCGAGTCGTCGCCGCTTCCGTCCGGCCATTTACGAGCGCCAATATCGCGACCAATGTCAACAGCGCATTTACATAAGCGCCCCGCACGCCCCGACCACCGGCAGGCGCGCCTTTTCGTCGCCCGACCAGCTCACCGACGTCGCGCGTCTTCTTCCTCGGCGCACGTTTCCAGCCGCCGACGCGCTCGACGGCACCTGTCCTCCCCTTTGCGAATGAGTACGAGGTCGCATCACCATAAATTAACGCGTCGTCGTTTTGTTTGACTAGCTCGCGCTTCCGATACGCGCGACACTTATGCACGGCCATGTGAGGTGGTCGTAAATCTCCGAGCGCACCTTGCTCATCGTTGTCGATTTTATGCGGCGACGTACCACCTTGCCGACTCAGAGGCATAATCATATTCGAACAGAAAGTCTCTCGTGCAACGACATCTTTGCGAACCATGACATCCGTGCGAATACATCGTCATTTCAGGGAAAGCCTCAGACGTTAACAGAACAAAAAAGTGAAAGAGATACAATATATTCATTCCTATGCATTCAAATAGCAATTAACGATGAACGAGGGCAGACATTTGACGATTCCATTATCTTTTTTGCAATAGGTATACATTTCAGATATTTCTGACCATCGTATTATTTACAATATGATCACTGCAAGAATCTTCTTCATGCAAACTATTATCTTATGAAAATACCGTAATTTTTTCATATTGAATCCCTAATGAAGCGAAAATAGTGCAGCAGTATTGATACGAAAGACAGCTTTTACAGCAGTCTATCTGGAGATTACTGCAACTCTATTCTATCTTCTCAGCATCTTTCGTCCTACCATCTTAACCCTCATCGTCAAAACCCAGACACTGCTCAGACCGCTCAGATGAGTCTGACTGTTATTCACAAATTTATTCAATACAAGACTGTACTCTTAATTAGCAGACAGCTGGAAAAGCTGGTTGAAAACACCGATCATTTTGTGTACAATATTGCTTAACACGACCGCGGTGGTATGCGTATATGCACAGTAATCAAGTGTCTACAGTCACACTCTAACAATGCACGTGTTCAGATTTAAGCGCTCTATAGATTAAAACACTCAACATAAACTGAGCATCAATTGAAACATCTGATTTCCACGTTCAGAAGTGTTAAAAAATATTGTAGTAGCTTGCGTAATATGAAATGTGTTCTCATTGACGGTATGCCTTTAGCTGTACAGTGTGCAATCAATTGACCGCAAAGAATTGCAATAGTAATGTGCGAATTTTGTTATTCCCACGCATCGAACACGACTCTTGAGTTCTTCTGCTCGCCGCCCATCTCAGACCACACCTTAGTCGCCCCGATTAGTGCAAAAGACAAAGGCCGGACGCGCCGACAGTTTGTCAACAGCGCGGGTGGCGTTGAAGCCGCCAAGAGAGACCGCTTATCCTCTCAGTACTCTCTCACAGTGGGAGCTCTCATTGAGCCGAGGACAATACGACGGCGGGCGAGTACAAGAAGCGCAGCGGTCGACAGACACGCCCGAATACCATCCTTCGTGCGTCGGCTCGCCGCCGACCTCACACCTCGCGAGGTCAGTCGGCAATCGTATTCGCGCAAGTCGACAGAGAGGCACACAGAGAGACAGAAGAGAGACCGAAACGAGCCGACGATCAAACGGTTGCGGTGTGGTAGGGAGGCGAAGGGGTGCATATCGCGACGCACAAAGACGCCCCACTTGGCGCGCCGGCCGAGATTGATCGATCATCATACGTTCGTCGTCGGCCCGCCCCAATGTCGTTGATTGGTCGGTCGCTTCACGCGCACGCGCATGAGACAAGGCGGCATGTGCCCTTCGGCCAGATCGCTCGCCACCTTGCCCGACGATCATCGTCGCGCACTGTTGTTCTCTTTGGCTGCGACGCGCAGTGGCTGCGAAGACGGATGGGTTACGGTAGCGGCCGTCGCCTCCAAGCCTACTGAAAGCCGCGTCGAGCTCTCTTGGTGGGCGGTGCGCGCTACTCGCGAACTGCCTCTGAACGCGCCGAGAGTGCTGCCGCAGCCTGCTGACCGACCGCGTGGCCGTATACCGTCGACCTAGGACCAGCCGACGACTACGACTGTACTGCGGACTGGTCGCTAACTTTAGGTCTCGAGTGTTTTGTTTGCCGGCAGTCGGGCGCGACCGACCGAGTCGCTGTTGTCTCACCCACTTCAAGTGGTGGCGCTCGGCGCCCCGTTTCGGGCGGCCTGCCTGCTGCAACGGTAGCCCAACGGGGCCGGACCAGCCAACGAGCAAGCGAAAGCGCACCGCACCGATGTTGACACCGGACCGGCCGTCGACGGAGTCGCCGGCGAGGACGGGCGGCGGCGTCGACGTCGGTGACGCCAGAGGGGCGCAGCCGTCGGCGTCAGCGCGCTACTCGCCGCATTCGCGACGTCAAGCGGTCGGCGGAGAGCGACGCGACTCCTTCTCGGTGGCCGAGCTCTTGTCCGACCGTCGAGAGCCGAAGAGGTCGTCTCGGCCGGCCGACGAGCTGGTGCGAAGTGCGCTGTGCCTGCGCGAGCTGCAAGCGCTCCACCCCTCTCTCCAAGTGGCCTCTCAACTGTGCAGAATAATGTTCGCCGCCGCAGCCGCTCAAGCGGCGACGGCTCAGCAGCCCGCAGCCTCCTTCCCCTCCAACAACAACAGCAACGGCAATAGCGTCGCTGGGGTTGGTGCTCCAGCTCAACAACAGCATCAAGCGGGCGTGCTTCAGTCGGACCCGCTGGCCGCCTTCGGCCAGCACTCGATGCTCGCCGCCCCCGACGACTCCGCCACCGCCGGCGGCGTCCACCACTCCCATCACCATCACGACCCGCGCGCCCTGCGTACGACTCGCAGTCCGCATCCGCGGCAGTTGGCCTTCCCTCGTATATTTCTTCGCCGATCGCCGGTAATGGCGGAAATTCGGACATCGGAGCGGGCGCTTCAGCCGACTCACTTATTGGCTCGTCGAAGGCGCTGCAGCAGTCGCAGCTCGGCGGCAATGACTCGACGGACTCGACCGCCGGAGGGGAGCGGTTGAAGAGCAGTCTAAGCGGCGGGTCGGACGGTGCGGGCGACGACGATATCGCCGAAGCAATTGAAGTCGACGATGAAGAGGGCGCCGACGACGGAGAGCCCGAGACAAACCCCGACGGCACAAGGAAGAAGCGTAGAAAACGCCGCGTCCTTTTCACCAAGGCTCAGACCTACGAGCTCGAGCGCCGATTTAGGCAGCAACGCTACTTGTCCGCCCCCGAGCGGGAGCAGCTCGCCATGCAGATTCGTCTCACTCCGACACAAGTGAAGATTTGGTTCCAGAATCACAGGTGAGCTTGTCTGTTTTCATCGCGCTTTTGCGGTCACGCATTTGAGGATAATCGAGCTGGCGATTAGTTCTTAAGTGCTCGTCTTCCTAAGCTTTCCTTGGCGAACTAGATTTAGATCTTAGAATGTTATATCATTTGCAATACACATAACTTGGCCGCAAACTGTATCAGAATCGTAGACGTTGGCGAGTTTTACTTCCGCACCAAAATTTTGATTTTTCCCACCTCCATTTCACGTTGTCCTCAATTCTCTCTTTTCTTGCTTACTGTAATAATCCTCTCGACCGGTTTTCTTGCGAACACAATAGCTTGTGCATTTATCATCGAACGGGAGACTTTATCCTCTTTTGTTGTGCGACGGTGTACGGTAGCTAAACGAGCGACCGCTCGCGCAATAAGCCGTAAGCTGTTGGTCAAACGGATGAGGCGACGGGGGCGCCGCTCGCGTCAGTTGATCGTCGGCCGTAATCGTTTCCTCCCCGGACCTTGTTGGCTCGATTCGACGAGTTGTTCGTGCAGGGTGGCCACTCGGAGGTCGGAGGCGGCGTTTGTGTCGGCTTTAAATTGAGCGCTACGGTAGTCGGCCGAGCGACGATGGGCCCCGGAAATTCCTTCGAGCGGTGGCGCTCGTTCCGACCGGCAATACTCTCAGAGCGGCAAAGTGGCTGGCAAAATGGGTCGCGCTGCGGTCGGCGACGATTTAGCGACGAGGAGGGAGAGTAGGGCAAAAACAGCGACCGACGGGAGGAGCCGCTCCTCCCTCCGATCTTATGGTCGAGTGCGTGCTCACTTGTGTCTAACCTGCGTGTCCGAGTAGCTCGCCAACCAACTAGGCCACTCGAGCGTTAGTGTGGCGCGGCACAGCAACCGCTGGCGCTTAGCAGACGGCCGAGTGAGCTGAAGTAGGCGCACTCTGATGGCGCACACTTGGGTCCGCTCTCGCTCTCGCTCTGCCTGGGTACCTACTCGGACGGTCGTGTTAACCGATGTCGCACAGCGCCCCGCGCCCCGACGCTAATTGGGCGCTGTTTGTCTTACCGGCCTGCGCCGACAAACATCGCACACGAACGAGACCCTCTTTCGCTCCGCTCTCCTTACCACTTTTCTCTGACTACCTGCGCGCTCTTTTCTTCCCCCTCCCCCTTCAATCGTCCAGTCACTGCCGGCCGGAGTGGAACGCCGACCAAATGGCGTTCTCCTTTCTTCTTTAGCTGTCTGCGAGCGGTAAAGATCAAGTCTCAAATTCAGTACCACCCCCTCTCCAACTCGACTGAACAAACGCCTTTGCGGAGTTTAAAGAGGAACTGCGGTCATCCCTAGTCAGGGGAAANCTTTCTTCTGAAAATCTCCAGCGAGTGATGTGCAGTACATAAATTTTTATTGAGAAAAATGTTGTATAATGTTGAATTTAAATGATAATAAATTCCTTTTTTGCGATGCGATCGAATAATACTCGTAGTTCAGTTGATACATCCGTATGAAGTATCTTTGTGTTTGTATTTATATTAGTTACCGTATACTTATATGATTGCTTGATCGCTGCAAAAGCCGGTATCAGCGCGCCAAGTCCGTTCTCCGTTCAAAATTACTCAGTGCAGATTGCGATTCTGATTACTGTATTGTTGTCTATTCGCCGCGATGCATTCTTTGTCATTGTTGAAGCATTTGGATCCCTCCTACTTTGCGTATTGTGTAAGTAAGAAGCATTAAGTGCTTGTTGATGTCGCTCATGTGTTCTTTTGGTACATAAAAATTTAACTAAATGAGCAACTGTACACTGGACAAATAATGAGCAAAAAGTTCAGGAAAAATCAGATGTCACGCTCTCCTATTTGAACGGTTCCCTTGAAAACAGCATGAGGCAAACGCCATTGAGAGATCTAAATTATTTTTAACAAAAGGAAAAAGCTAAATGGGAACAACTTTGTCGTCTGTTGGGTGCACCAAGGAAATTTCAAGTATGATTTTCCGATCTCACTCGCTTAACTCTAGAAATTCTAACGACCAAATTTCCGCTCCCTAGAAATCGATGCATCTAAAATAAATATGGCTGATACATACCATTTCCACTTTTAAATGGACATTTTTCAGGTAAAACAAAAACGGAAAATGTCCTCTTTGATTTGGAAAGTATCCAAATTAAAGTGGAAATAGTATAATACACTGCGTTGATCATAAATAAGTTAGAATCTAACAATCTTATCCTGATCTAAACCAAGCTACAAAACGCTTCTATAGCATGGATTACATAGCAGACACCTGAGACAAGGGGACAATTAAGCTTGGACAGCGTCGACAAGGGCGCACTAGATGCGACCGAAGCAGGCGCTCGGCTTGCGTAAGCAAACAAACAAGAAAATGATCGGGTTGCGCTGTGAGACATTTACCTGTCGCCTCATCAAACCGATCTAAGAGTACTATCTCAGCGCATGCAGGAAACTACTCAATTATTCGGATCGACGGTCAGGTATCACCAATTTATTGGTTTAAGTTTCTCTTTTTATCCTCTCACTTGCTTTCTCACATAGTCAAAACGTCAATTATAAGTGACTACGACTATTAACTGCAATAACAGTCTAAAAAAGTATTGATCAAGTCTGTTTACACTGACCACTGACATTTCACTAGCACGGATAAAAGCTAGCTTAGTACAACAATTGTTCTTGCGTTTAGGTATGGAGACGATGAGATGACGTGTTCCTCCGCATTCTCCCCAGTCTGAGCCTCGGCTCGTTTACCTCTCTCACCGTCATACTGTCTACCTGACTGTCGACTTGCGCGAATACGATTGCCGACTGACCTCGCGAGGTGTGAGGTCGTCGGCGAGCCGACGCACGAAGGATGGTATTCGGGCGTGTCTGTCGACCGCTGCGCTTCTTGTACTCGCCCGCCGTCGTATTGTCCTCGGCTCAATGAGAGCTCCCACTGTGAGAGAGTACTGAGAGGATAAGCGGTCTCTCTTGGCGGCTTCAACGCCACCCGCGCTGTTGACAAACTGTCGGCGCGTCCGGCCTTTGTCTTTTGCACTAATCGGGGCGACTAAGGTGTGGTCTGAGATGGGCGGCGAGCAGAAGAACTCAAGAGTCGTGTTCGATGCGTGGGAATAACAAAATTCGCACAAGAATTTCGATGCGATACTTCGTAAAGATGTCGTTGCACGAGAGACTTTTTGATTATGATTATGCCTCTGAGGCGGCAAGGTGGTACGCCGTCGCATAAAATCGACAACGATGAGCAAGGTGCGCTCGGAGATTTACGACCACCTCACATGGCCGTGCATAAGTGTCGCGCGTATCGGAAGCGCGAGCTAGTCAAACAAAACGACGACGCGTTAATTTATGGTGATGCGACCTCGTACTCATTCGCAAAGGGGAGGACAGGTGCCGTCGAGCGCGTCGGCGGCTGGAAACGTGCGCCGAGGAAGAAGACGCGCGACGTCGGTGAGCTGGTCGGGCGACGAAAAGGCGCGCCTGCCGGTGGCCGGGGCGTGCGGGGCGCTTATGCAAATGCGCTGTTGACATTGGTCGCGATATTGGCGCTCGTAAATGGCCGGACGGAAGCGGCGACGACTCGGCGCAAAGTGTGCCGCTTTCATTCGCCGAGGGCCGCCGCTTCATGGCGTTTCATCGCACCATCTTCGTCGTCGCCTCGATCGCGCATGCGAGCGTGTGCGATGTCAACAGTCGTCTCTTCTCTGCTAAACGATCGTTGAACGCGCATACGAATCATTCTTGCACCAGATTACCCTCTGCCTCCGCCTTGAATTTCCCCAGGTTCAGAGTGCTACTTTTTCATTTGCGGTGAGCAGCTGAATTAAGGGGACGACATTTGCATACAAATGAACAGATCTTTTTTGAATGAACGGGGACAACTGATTCAAGTCGGCAGTTTTATTTTTGATGAGATCGTGAATCGCATTTAAGAACTATCATTCTCGAGCAAAGCTACGACCACAATGCAGCTTAGCATGAGATGGACCTACTAAGTGACATCAGTTTTCTGCAATAGTTTATCAACACCCGTTACATGCCATGCTAGTTTCAGCTTCCTCTCAAAGCTGGTTCTGGTAGTTTCTGAAGTGGCTCGTCTTATCGGTTGAACCGTACGAGCGCGGGGTTTCAAAGTGAACGATTGCAACTGTGCGGTTGAAGATCTACCAAAGGCATTCCCGAGCAATAGAGGGTACCATCATGAAGAACTGGCGGGAAAACAAGTAACTTTATGCGCGGCGTGGCACAATATTTGCATATTTGCATACAGACGTTCGGCGAGGGTCGCCTAATCCGTAAATGGCGCATATCGACCGCCACCGTCCGTCCACCAGGTGGGCGGGCGTTATTGTTCTGTTCGCTAGAATAGCGTGCGATTGCCGAACCGATTAGATCGCGGCTCGTTTCCCTTTCATCGGGCCCACTCGTCGTATGGCGATTTACAGTATGCAAAGCTGTGAAGATGGGAAGGGTGCAGTAAGTGGCCGCTGAAGAGTTGCGGTGAGGGGCCGCAAAGTGGTTCGAGTCGGTGCTTGCCGATCGTCGTTGGAGAGTTTGCGCAGAGAAAAAGTGCGTCAACATTTTCGCAAATTGACGCCTTTTCCGCCGCTCCACACAATAATCGCCCGCATCCGCCGCGAGTAACCACTAGAGTTTCCAAGAGTTGTGTTGTCCCTCGCTGAGCTACTCGAAATCATATCTCATTTGTCTTTCAGTCTCTGATCAAATGTAATCGGGATGCAGAGTGAGAAACTCGTTTGCAAATATCATTAATCTTTTCTTTTCTTCGCCTAAAAAGAATGTTCACAATCAGCATTCAAGCGAGAATTTGTTTATTCAATTTTCCTACGGTCATTAAAAGCATTTCAAGACATCACGGATAATACGATTTTCGTTACAGTTCAGCAGCAAAACACAAGTCGCTGAAACATAATTCAAATTGAAGCCAACCCGATGCCGCACCGCATTTGAATTCAACACAAACGCATCTGGGCTTCGCAACGTTTGCCTGCATCAATGTGAACTTTGGCAGCCAAATCGCTGCAAATTCAGTTTG
>NIUQ01001455.1:0-39138 GCA_002796945.1 Plectus sambesii | reverse complement strand
TGATTCTCGATCTTTGTCTACGGTCATTTGAGCGTTGCCACTTCCATTTGCGACCCGGACGTTGTTTGGAAAATGAATCGAATGAGCCTGTCCCTCTCCAGTGAGGCCCGTCAATGCGATGATATCGACATTGATGTTACGGAGCGCGTATTGTAGCTCGATGAGACGTCGACGGTGACCAGACTTTGAACGTTGAGTGTCGCCACTAAGACTATGCTGATGGGGGATGTAACTATTAGACCCAGCCAGTCGCACTGGTTGCTGGATTTCGCAGCTTCACTCAGTCTACCAACTAGTGGTGGGGGAGAAAATTTTCTAAAAATCGTTGCAAGAGTAAAATTCCAATTTCATGCTACTTTTAATTAACTTATATATCGTATGAAATTCGATGGAGAATGGAAACGCTCATTTTTAGTTAAATTGTCGGTGCGAGCCTACGTTCCTGATTTATTTGGCACAGCAGCGGTAGGAACCAATCACCCGAAAAATTTAGGGTGAGCTCGGTCGAACGAGGGCTCACTCGACCGACGGTTCGAGCGAGCTCGGTCGAACGACAATTCGTAGGAACCAACTCACTCGATCGTTAGGTCGAGCGAGCCGAGATTAAAGCGACTTGCTTCTCAATGATATTCATGAAACGGAGATATCGAAATGGATATGGCGGGTTAATCCACCGTTTTAAACAGAAAGAGCATTCAACGACGTTTGGTCCTTCGCAGTGATGTTCAAGATATTAAGAAATCGGAACGGATGAGGCGGGCTGAGTCAGCCATTTTGAACAATAGGAGCAATTTATGACGTGTGCTCTCAAATCTACTAATGTGTCACTACTAAGCCTAAGAAATGTATATGGTCTCGTAAATTTGTGCCTGTATGCGGTGCAATTCGGTGCAATTTGTACAGTATCAGGCATATTTTTCGCTGCATAAGGTCGCTCTAATATTTTTGAGGCGTGCCCGATGTCTCGAAAACTTTTCGGGGTGAGCTCGCTCGAAAGAGGTCGCTCGAACGTTGGTTCCTACCGACTGAAAAGTTTGGAATGGACTTTTGGTCGAGTGAGTTCACTCGACCTAAAAAAGCGATTGGTTCCTACCGCTGCAGATGTGATAAAAAGGAAACTCTCCTACTCTCTTACGGCCACCGCATTTAAGATGTGCATCTAATCTGCTTGCACTCTTCAGATTTTTTTGCATTTCAGCTTTTCAAATGTATGCACTAATATGCGCATACTTCAAAAGACATTCATGAATATAATGCAAACTAATTTAAACGAGCACTCATTCTTATAAGCTGAGGACGTTATTGATGTCATGCTAGCTTTGGATGACAATAATTTTGAGGAAAATGAGGAAAAGATTCTCTTACTTCTTTGGGTTAGTCAACTGTCTCGCCCTTTCCCTTTTTGTTTGACCCTCTATCGTGTTACTCATAAACTCTACTAATGATACTGTCCCCTTAACGAAGCCAGCAATTCTTATAACCAGTAGGAATGTGTCATAAATTGTTCCTAGCAGCGTGCGAGAAACTGACTGTCAGTCATATCAGTTTAAATTAATATTAACTTGCTCGTAAACAGTCTTGTCATATGTTTGTCTACTGCAAATAAGAACGTTCTGTACATTTCTTAGAACTAGGGATAACTACAGTTCCCTTGAAAGTATTGAATCCGAGACAACCACAGTCGCTCGCCCTCGAAACTGGAAATGCAACTCCCCTTGAAGTTTCTAAATGTTTTTATGTCCATAGTACGCCTGCGTCCACAAACGAATAGCACAGCAGAAAATACATGCAAGTGAAAATCTGGACAGAACCCTAATATCAGATAGGACGAATATCGCTTCTGGCTTCGAGTGACTAATCTTCATTTGCAACCTCTGCTGAGATCGGTTCTTCCTCGTTCTTATTTACTTTTATCGGGCTCAACGTCACCTCTTCCGTGTTTAATGTTCGAGTCATTTTTGCAGAATGTGCAGTATTGTCTCCCTTTCCGAGCAACCAGTACGTTTCTAGTACGCCTTTGCCCTAAAATTTGTTTGTAGACCATCGACGATTTGCCAACTTTATCATCAGCTCTTATTATCGTAGTTATTAACAAAAAATTGAAATTATTGCAGTTACCTTTATGATGACGTCACCTCTTTCGACTGTCATATAGCCGCCAATTATATCAGTAAGATATTTCTTGGTTTCTGCGGTGATATGAATATGTCCGGCTAAAATTTAGTTATATTAAACATTTAACAGTTCAGGAGTTTTACGATGTCTACAATATTTGCAACATTTATACAATTTCTATACTTATCACGAAACTTTTCCAAATTAATTTGACTTGGAGTAGGTCCTCTATGTATAGGACATTGTCTTCATTAAAGCAAAAATGGTGCAAAACCAAGTTAAATACCGTATTTACGGAAATAGTAGCACACCCACCCCTATTTTTTGAATTAATAAAAAGTTCATGCCAATCTCAGAGACAAAAATGATGTTAGTGATGGCTATTAGGTGGTATCTTTGGAGCTGTGATTTCTAATTTTTCAAAATGCTACTGTTTCGTTTATAAATATATGTTAAGCCTAAGCCTGAATTAGTAGTAGCACAGTGCTACTATTTCCGTAAATACAGTAGTTATGGGGTCGATACGTCACGGCACGAAATTATGGCATTTTTCTTGGTTGTTATAAAGTACATAGATTGGTGTTTCTGTCCCGTTGGGTTAAATAAACAGATACTGACCTTTTCCATGACTTTCCATTCGAGAGGCCGTATTTACGCTGTCACCAAAGAGACAGTATCGTGGCATCGACATGCCGACTACGCCGGCGACGCATGGTCCTAAATCAAATAAAATTATACTGCACTGCAAAACATGCGCCATTAAGATGAAAAATACGAGCATTGTAGGATATTCTATTTCGAATTCTATTTTAGGATAGACACTGTACGACTCGTCTAAAGTGGATTCTTTAAAATCTTACCAGTGTGAATGCCAATACGCAAATTTATGCGTTCTTTGGGCATGTTCGGGATCTCAAAATTGCCCAGACTTCGCAGAAATGAGAGTGACATGTCGGCGATTTCCCGAGCGTGAATATTTCCATTCCGATGCGGCAGTCCACTCACGCACAAATATCCGTCTCCGATTGTTTCGACCTGAACATCAGCAAATTATTTTAAAAAGAATCCCATGTTTTGTTATAGTTTTGACAAATTTCAGATTTCCACTTGAGTATCAAAAGAAAGTCCCAACCGCATCTATGCATGATTTCATTTAATGTTAATTATGAACTCTAGCAATGAATTCTAACGTATTTTACTTGGTTATCTCGATTTCGTTTTGTACATAAAGAGCGCACGCATATCTCTGTTGAGAGCAACAAAAAATATTCATTCCATTCGATAGGCAACAGAGACTCTCGTACTCTCTTAATGTTCTTATATGCATTCAAATTTTATCGCAAGTGCTGTCACATATGTCGGATGTCATTTTAATAGTAACACAAACTCACTAACCTTGTAGACATCGTATTCGTCAATGATCCCATCGAATAGCGTATACAAATCGTTCAACAAATTTACAACCTAAACAATATATTACTTGTAAAACATCAAGGAAGAAATGGGATAGGGGGTCAAATTGCCTTCACGATCATTTCAAAGATTCGTCTACAGTGTTTTAATGGCGTATAAACACAAGATTGCTAAATAAAATTTCATTATTTTCTTCGAAACTCGGTCAGACAGTGCGAGATGCGAGGCAAAGAATAATAAAACAACTCTTCAACTCTAGCTGCATATAGGTTTTTCAGGATTGCTAAATACAGTTAAATTTTCTTTGAACATTTCACAATGAAACTCTTAATAATTGCAAGTAAAATTTCGGCTTTCATAAGCTGCGAGCAACTCTATAGCTTAAAAATGGAAAAATTTGTATTGTGTATTAGTGCGTCGTCTCTCAATATTAAATGCAAACCTGAAGCGGTGTACACTTTGACGCAAGCTTTGTGAAGCCAACAACATCGGAGAACATGATCGACACATTATCGAATGCTTCCGGCTCTACTGCTTGACCAACTTTCAGCTTGTCAGCAACTTGTCTGAAATGAAATAGTCATCACATAGCTATGACATCAAGTAAATTCATAAATATTCCGCTTAGTTCTGCGGATGACTAAAAATAAGGCATATGAGAAATCTGGCTCTCTCCGCCCCTCTACAGCAGTACTTTAAAGAGGCCAACCGCCAAGCTGTGACGTCATTTTGCTGTGACGCTACCGACCAGTTAGTGGATCCGAAATTTTCGCGGCATTACAGCGATGAAAATGCTACCGAAATCGTGCAAAATTGAGCGCATACCTTGGCAACATGCGGTAGAGAAGAATGTCAGATTTCTTTTGTTCTTCGGTGAGCTGCTTCGTTCGCTCCTCAACTTGCTCCTCCAACGTCCCTGCGTAACTTTCCATCATGCTCATCACGTGGTCCATAAGGTTCGCATTCCTGTGAAAGTAATGTGTGAACAAAATGCTTAGCAACTGACATAGAAAAAAGGCTGCAATGAGTAGAAAAATGCAATGAATTTCGCGCGATCTGTTCCTAGCCATCCGCATTATCCACTACTTTTCTTTGCTCATGTTTCGCGAGTTGCGTAGGTTTCATCCACTCCCACGATAATTACTTGAATTTCCATTGAAAGAATTACTTTAAATTCGACCTTTGAATCAAGTATAATAGAATTTTTGTTCTTTGAATAACAATTCAGTTCGAAAAAGCAAACATGTATTGTAAGCCGCGTGTGAACAGTTTAACGATTTAAGCCCAAATTTCCCAGCTCTCACCTCCCATTCATCATTCCTTTTAGTGCTGCACGAATGGTTTGAAGTGATGGACGGTCTTTGGGCTGTTCTGCCCAACATTCTCTCACCAGTTGGACCTGAAACATTTGAATAGAAATTAATTTGTAAAAGCCATTGTTTTGTTAAGAACTCTCACCATTGCAGGATTAGTATCAAGGAGTGACTGATGAGGGAATTCCGGACGAAATGGCTGATGTCCACCCTTTGTTTTGACGAGTTCAATTATTCCTGAAAACAGCATTTGAGTAATAGTTTAAGTGGGCCAAAAATGCAGCAACACAGTCCCATAGGCGCATTTCGACACGCCGATCGCACCAAGTACTGAGCTTATACTTATCTTATGACCAGCACCAAGGTCGGCTCGCCTTAATGCGCTAAGACGCGTCGATTAGCCATAATTTCAGCCTGTACTATAGGCTTTCTTATGATACTGAGAAGTCATACCTTCAGTATTTTCTCGATCGTAGTACGGCTTATGAGCTGTTATGATTTCGGTGAGTACGATCGCCAAGCTATAGACATCGGCTGTTGAATTGCCACCTTTGACTGATCCTCGAAGAACCTCTGGCGCCGTCCAAAGAAGCTCTAAAAAGGTAATGCTGCTTGTGGCGAACACTTTCAAAGTGATACATTTAAAGTATGTTCATCCTTCAGCGACTGAAAGAAAATATGATGTCCATTTGTTAAAATCCCTTTTCTATCTCATAAGCATGTCATTTCCCGCGAGAGATTAACAACAGCCATGTTCTTTGGCCCTTGAATTTAATATTTTAGGTTATCAAATGATAGTTCGACACGACCGCAAAATTCGACTTCATACTTCAAAGTTAAGTAATGCTTACTTTTGGTCGGAAGTTTCTCAGTTTGTCTAAAGTTGTGTAATCCAAAGTCGCTCAGCAAAACTTGCCAGCGGTCGTTGACCAAGCAAGTCCTGGAGGTCAGATTTCCATGATAACCAATAGATGTACCAGTTAAGTGTTCGAGACCCTGAATGAAAAATGGGATTTAGTTTTTGCTGCATGCAATTATGCTGCAACTAATGAGCGATCGCGTTTTGCTCATCAATTATATTGGATTCTGAAGTAAAACTGTAGACAGGCAATATATTCGGCTGGAATGCGGAAAGTAGGAAAAAGCACGCTATCAATAATGTCCACCCCTCATGCACAGAGGTTCATCATATAATCTCTTCTTTAAAACGTATTTCACTAAAAGTAAGTGGAGCGATCCCCACCATCTTCATTCAAGGCAGGCTCAGCCCCTCACGATTTCTTTATTTTATTTGCTCAATCAAGTTTTCTCTGTGACCAAAGACATTAAATAGTGCAAAGTTCTTACTGCTGTGATGTCGGATATCAACGAGTATTTAAAGAACCAGTCCAATGTAAGATGTCCTTTTCCAATAATATCCTTCAAGCTGCCTCGGTTGCAGAATTTCCAAAGAGTGAGGTGGCTTGGCCCGTCCAAACAGAGACCAATGAACTTGTTGAGGTTATCGCCATTGAGAGAACGCATCTGAGAAGTAATTTTTCTAGCATATAAACTGCCAATAATTTCTCTAACTCGTTTTAAATTATAAAATTAGAAGATATTTTTGAATTTCGCGCTCAAAAAAGTCAAGATTCAATGCAAATGCATTTCAGATTATTGAATTACAGACCATTTAGATTCTACGGCCTTAACGTTCTTCACACTTTTTATTTCATTGAGAGTTTACTTCAACGAAAAAATGCAAAATTTCGAATTTTACACCATTGAATGCATTGATTTAAGCCAACTTGCCGCCCAACTTGGATTATCTTTAAGAAGCGCGTGGAAATAAGAGATCGCAGAAAAGGAACTTACGGTTCGAAATTCTGCACAGTCCACTTCGTCTTTAATGACAATTGGTGCGCGCTGCACTTCAGCGGCGACCGGTTGGCCCTGGTAGACGTAGAACTCGTAATTTTTCGGCTTTCGAATGCTGATTCCACGACGAACCGAGTCGAAGATTGAGCTCGCGATTGATTTTGAGCTCGATTGGGCAGAAACGAGACTGGTCTAGATAAGAAAGAAACTGTGAGAAAAGCGCACGAAAAATTGCCCATTGCAAGAAAAACATCGGCGTATTAGGCGGTTCATTAATTTTATGCGATATTCGGGATTAGCCCTCGCACATCGACTTCCCTTAATGGAGAATATTTACTCCGCGCGGGGTAGTCCTTTGATGGACGAAAAAATGAAATTTATGAGGAGTATAATGAAGTTTGGAAAAAATTGTGTGATTGCCTCTCCCTCCAATTATAAATGGTTGCGGGCCACGTCGAACATAACATAATGAACCCAATAATTGTTTCGGCGCGCGCGATGGACTTATAGTAGAATTTCAAAGAGTCTGCTTTAATAAAGCCAAAGTAAATTCTTCTTTAGCTAACAAATTGCTTACGTTCTAGCAAATCCAGAACGCGCAGCAAGTTTATGGAGACACATAAATTTGAGAATATTTACTTTTTGAGTCATTCCTTTTGTGCATAGTATGTGGGGAAAGGAGGTTCCATAGACTGCTGGCCGACGTTTGCACCCAGACATGAGCACTTAGTGGGGGTGGGATTTATTACCCTTAAGTCCAAACTCATGCATATCTCTGAATTCAGAAGCATTTGAAAAATTTGTGAAGCTTACCGCGTCTGCATTTTTCGTTGTAATCTTTCGAAGACTGTAGGCGCTCACTTGCCACATGTCATTCTCTCGCTTGATTGCTTGCAGTCTTGCGCTGTAAAATTTTAATATTTAAAATTTTCCTATATATCTTTTTTGCAAAAATAAAGATAATGATTATTATTGTTGCACATTTTAATATACTTCGTCAGCAAATAAGCGCTGAAAAGGTGGATTTGAATGCCTGCGTATCGCTGTGGGACTAAGCTATGTCTAAGATAAAAGCGGAAAGGGCGCATTTTCTATTAGCAAAGACAGTTGACCATTTTTCTAGATGAGCCTTTCCGTTGCAAAACCAAAAATTTTCTTAAAATTGACGAAGATACTATGAGTTTCAGTGTCCTTTGTTGAATATATAGTGACTAACTAGATGGAGTAAGAGACGGCGCCGGCGAAGCCCAGTAACAGAATAACGGCGATGCAAGAACCAGCAATCACGTAGGGTAGGTACAATTCCATGAATGATTTTGGACAGCTGAGACCGTTATATCCGCAGATCGGCTTGGAAAGAGGCGGACCACGCTCACCCCAAATGTCCGCAAAAGAGCCAACTAGCAGTTTAAATGTCTGAAATATTCATGTCATTTTCAATATCAGCTAACTAGGATACATCTAGCCGCAAAGGTACCGGAGTTTCTCGAAAATAAGCCCTCCCGAAAATAAGCCCCCCCCCGGGCGTATTTTCGAAAGCCTTCTCGAAAATACCCCCCGGGCTTATTTTCCGGTCAAAAATTCGCTTAAACAATTCATGGCGTCCATTTGTGAACTAAGCGTTCTATTCTAATCATTTTTAGCACTGCGCACACGTTGCTGAAATTCGATAATCTGTGGGAGTTAAAGAAGAGTTCAACCCTTAAAACTCTAAGGCTCTAAACTCACTACCGGAGTTTCTCGAAAATAAGCCCTCCCGAAAATAAGCCCCCCCCCGGGCGTATTTTCGAAAGCCTTCTCGAAAATACCCCCCGGGCTTATTTTCCGGTCAAAAAGTTTTTCATCCGCGTCAAAAAACATACCACTTTTGCTGCCTTTTCTCGAAAATACGCCCGGGGCGTAATAAACTACGCATGTTATTTCATAGTACGACACGATTTCTCAATAAAATAATCGCAAAATACGCGGTGAAAAGTCGAAATCGGTTGCGTTTATCTGCTCTTCTGTATTATTGAGTGCATTAGGCTTACAGTCGAACCCGCATTATTGCAACTGCGCGGGAACCAGCCAAAAATTGCAATAATGCGGGTCTTGCAATAATGCGGGTCTTGCAATAATGCGGGTCTTGCAATAAACCGGGTCCTGTAGCTATCTTGGACCTAATGTTGCAATAATGCGGGTCCTACATATAGCCTGGTCCTGCTGATATCTTAAATCTCAAGTTGCAGTTATCTGAGTGCAGCAATGCTGCCACATTATTATATCGACGAAATTTAGTGTTTATATAACAGTTATGTGTTTATGGGTGGGAATTTTCAATCAATTTTTCATGTCATACTGTAGGGGTAGAAATATTGGGTGGTAATTAATTTGGGTGACTGATCGGTCTGATTCAGTGATAATTGAAAGACATTGATGACTGGACTGTATTGGGTGGTATTTAATTTGGGTGGTCGGCCAGACCACCCAATTCACCCAAATTAAGTACCACCCAATAATTTATACCCCTACAGTATATGCGCAATTCAATCAACATGCAAGCGAATGTTAGGAGGTCAACGTGCGAAAAGTTAACAATTAAGCGATCAAAATCTTTTAGCGTAAACAGACCGCGACGCATTAAATTAGTTTAAAGAAACATGTTATGTTTTCGATTATTTTTTGCTTGAATTAAGTCAAACCTCCTCTTCAACAGTATAAAACTAATCAAAATTTCTTCCCTTCGTTTCCACTGTAACGCGTAGAACATTTAAAGCACCCAAAATTTCTCTGTTAGTGGGCAAACTTTGAAGCAAAAATCAGCCCTTCGCGCGCTTACTGGCTTTTTGTCATGCGAGAAAGGTCTGTTTTTTGCGATGAGGGAATATGATTGACATCTCGCCGTGATGCAGTCTATCCTATTCATGCAATCCTCATGACCTCCGGACTACGTGCGGGTCACATGCTGACAGTTGCAATGATGCGGGTTCCGAATAGTGCAAAAGTAAACAATGGGGGTCAGCCAGGAGTTGCAATGATCCGGGTCTTGCAATGATCCGGGTTGCAATGATGCGGGTTGCAATGATGCGGGTTCGCATACAGTGCAAAACATAGGGAAAAAAATCGGTAACCAGCCAAAAGTTGCAATGATCCGGGTCTTGCAATGATCCGGGTTGCAATAATGCGGGTTCGACTGTACTTTTTGGAAAGTATGTTCATAATTTATGTGTAATGCTATTTTCATGATTTGGAGGGCAAAATACTGCAATTTCTGCATTTCTCGAAAATAAGCCCCGGGCGTATTTTAGAGGAAAATGTTGAGGCTCGAAAATGCTATTTCTCGTAAATAAGCCCGGGGCTTATTTTCGAGAAACTCCGGTATTAAAATGTGATTAATTTATAAAATGACGCTATTGATAGACTGTTAAAATGATTTTAGTTCAGAACATGAATATGGAATAAATTCACTTCATTAAGGTTAAGGCACAGTTTTATTCGATTCCTTGTCGTCTTGAAACGTATACAAAATACCCAAAATTGATCGAATGCCCTCAGTCTTGGGTGGGTTACTGTGACACCGTTTTTCCCTCGCAGACACTCTTTGCTCATATCCTCACCATCACCCTATGCTTGTAGCATCCAAGTATCAAAACTGCAAATTACGAAGAGATTAGATATTTACATTATATCTGCAGGAGTTGCCCTACTGCGCAGTCAAAATGGCAAATATTTTGAGCATAGAACTTGGCGAAGATTTCTGCGAGAAATTGCAGTGATTCCACAAACTGGTTTTCTGACAAGGGTCCATGGCTCTTTGCCAGCTCTGCAGCTACGCCTCAATCATACACTTACTAGGCTCCAAGAAGCATGACCTTTTATGGTTCCGAACAATTTGTTATAGCCTACTTACCGATTCATTTTTTCCTGCTACGTTGACCTTGGCAAGATTCGCGTAGTTATTGTTGAAATCAAATCCACGAACTACCATGTACGGTTTGCGATTACCCGAAGCATCAATTTCAACAAGTCCTGTCTTGCCTGAATCAAGACAGATAACCCATCATGAATATGGGATGATAATTTTAAGCAAAATAATTTTAAACGTAACTTTATCATTCAATTATATGTCTGTGTAGGATAGCATGCGATTAAACCCCGCCCCGCAATCCGAGTTTTGATATTGATCTTGTTGAAAACGCATTTTCCCGCCACTTGCACGCTAATTCCATAAATAAAATGTGGGAATATATTATGAGGAATAAAATACATTAAAAATCGGGCAGACGGTCCGAAGTAACAATTCTGGTTTTTCCTTCTAGCCCACTAATTTGTAACATTAATTTATGAGTTTGTAAGATCCGTGTAGAAACCGCTGCTTAACATGACCATGAGTAATATTGCACCTTGAAATGATAGAAAATTGCAATTGGTCTGCACGAGGATGCCATTTCGAGTTGTATTCATGTTCATTGGATTCGAGCGAAAAGTCTTATTGAGGCCAAGTCCGTATAGATACATTGCGTCGAAGAGATATGGTGAGTAGCTTGAGCCCTGAAATATCAAGTTAACGTCACTGACGAGTTATCAAAGTAATTTTTCGTATCAGTTTATGCGATATTAAAGATATTCTATGCTTTAAGAGAAAAAATGATTGTCATGGGATAAGAACAGGATATCTTCCAAAGTGCAACGCAAAAGATACTTCCCACACATTTTCATTTTTAGGATGGGGTGTTTTGGTAATGCTCTTCTCGTTGAGCTCAAGTTTGGAAATAGTCTGATTTTTAGCTTTAGCAGTAAGATGTACGTCACATCAATTTCACTGATTAATATAATTAGCCATGCTAGAGAAAACAAATAGCGGTTGGTAGTCGCATATCAACTATCAGCAGTTATACGATACGTGAATGCCCAATAATCTGATATCATCGTAATTAATGTCATGAAAATTAGACTTACTAAAGCGTCGTCCGTGTGATTGCACTGTTGCGTACAGTTGAATGGCGGCAATCTCATTCTTGCGGGAATTTCTGCCCGAAAATTCAATGTTCCATTATCGCTGTTTTGGTCGACGGTAATCTGAACTTCAATTTAACTCTTGCATATAGTAAATGTCTATACTAACCAAGAAAGCCTTATTATAAGCAAGTTTTGCCTCTTCGTCAACATCAAGACCATCTCTGTTGTCCTGCCATCGTTGACCTGATCCTACAACAAAACTAAACCATCAACGAGATCTGGAACACAGCAATCAACAGAGTTACAAATCAGCCTGCCTTCTGATTTCTCGCTGGTTTCAGGAAGGAACAGCTGAAAGCTGAACGGCTGAAGCTCAAGATTCGGACTCAAGAAACAAGAAGTCGATTCATTGGGACGAACACTCTAAACTGCTATACAACAGAGAGGAACAGCCGCGACTCCTTAATTTTTGGTTAAGGTTTTTGTGTAGGCTGACAATCCAAGTCCATGTCTTCATAAACAGGAAGCCCCACAATGGTTGGATTTGGTGACCGATGAGGTTTGAATATGAAGCGAAAACCACAACGTTCACCTTGCTTACCGCCTTGATCATAGTAATCGGGTAAGATATAAAGGTAATCTTCAGAATCCATTCCTCGCCGGCGCACTGCCAACATAAATCGTCGCTCATCCTCGATTCTGTCGGTGCACAATATCACAACTGTAAGTGAAAGCGCAAATGGATAAGTTTACGTTATGGCAAGTTGGCAAAGCGTCGAGCGTACAGCACGTAGAAAAATTACTAACAGCAACATAATGAGACTAGATGCAAAAAGTTTGAATGCTACGCTTGGTATGGTTTCTTACGTCGTAACTAAAATCTTGTCGCAATTTGTTTTACATTCGCGTGCACTCAGGCAAACAGTAACGAGAATGTGTCTACGCCGCGAAAACTACAGTCTAAATGTAAATAATCGCTCTGGCAAACATGTTGAGACCTACACTCTATTGCCTTTTTCCGAAGAGAAGAGCTTCGTCATTTAATCAGTGTATTGTTATTTCAATTAAAATTGAAATATACGGTTACAGTTACTGCAACTCTAATTGTTATTACAGATAACGTTTCACTCTTTCATTTTGCTCACTTTTCCCGAACATGATCAAAAAACTGGTTCTCATAAAAGATGCACAGAAAAGCTCAAAGATACTTTTAAACTCTCGGACACAACAGCAATCGGCGTCCGTGCGCGCGCAAAATTAGCTCTCTTACTGACTTCTTGCTCGTCCGCTGATGTTCTGCAAGATTTCGTCGATAATTTCGTCCGTTGGAATGCCATTGATTTCGGTGTCGTAATTACTATATATGTTATAGTCATCGACCACGAGGGCTTTCTGAAATGATTGAAATTTTGATTGTTTGCGTCACTAACGCAAAATTCAATGAGAACACTTTAATACTACGGCAGTTTATAATTGGTCGGTATGCCGCACGAAAAGAATATTGATGCTTCGTAACCTGACATTTTTCTCTCTACTTGCACAGAAACTTTCATTTGCGGTCCTTTCTCGCTCACTATCGTTCATTGAGAATAGGGTACATCCCAGGTATAAATAAACTAGGCGGCAAGCTAGAACAGATTGGCAATTGCGAGTCGTCCACTAACGACCGCGAAGTGATTGAAAAATGAAACGGCAGGATAAAGAGGAATCAGCGCGCATTGCGTTTTAGTCTTAAAATCACTACGGAATGCGATTGTAGTTGTGCGCAATCGCGTCGTAATCATGAAAAAATGTAATGCATTATGTTTAGAACTGACTTCCAAACCCAGCTTGGTGTATTCGCAATCGTTCCGCAAATTATCCTTTGTGTACACCAGCGCATACTCCTTCCAGCCAAAATGTAGCATTGTTTGCGCTATGGCGCGACCCAAGCTGGAATATGAACAAGCATCAGCTGAGTGAATTAAAACAATATGTTTTATTAGTCAAAGACTGCATGTTCGTAAGTAATCAACTACAAGACAGTCTGCATGCTCATACCTTAGCTTAGCCTCTCACCACACCCCAAGGCGTCGATCCGTGCCCACCTCTGGTTAATCTATTGTGCACTTTGTCTCCTATGCTGCTTCGGTTTTATAATTGGTAACAACGCGCGACTATCAACAGTGATGTTATAATCATAAAATAATCTGACTCATCCGAGCTGACGATTGTTCGAGTGAACGTCGGATACAAACTGCCTATTCCGATTTCGTAGAGTGTCGTCGCCCAACCCATGACTGGAAGATTGTAGTAATTCGAAAGAGCCCCGACAGTGACAGCGCCTAAAATATATGTGTCGGTAGTTCTATGCAATATACTGCTCGTGAAAATTATTTCACCAACAATACGGCAACGAAAGTTTTTATGTTTATACCTGCGTTGCACGGTGGAGCAAAGATGACGTCAATATTGTCTTCATTTATCAGCTGCACGGTTCTTCCGGAAGAAACAGTGAAGCTACAAGCGGAGTCGTACCACTTATATCTGAAATTTTTAGGATAATAATCTTTTTCAGTCTCAGAAAGACATCGTCTGTTAATTATCATTGATTTTCAAATAATGTTTGGCAGTAGCTAGCATTACAACAAATAATGTTTGATTATAGCTCACTAGATGCGTTCAAAATTATAAAACCTGGCCAGAAACATTAATTTTTTATAATCTAGGTGAAAGTGGAGGGAAAAAAGAAACCTGAAATGTTTTAGATTTCGCAAAACTTAGTTCGTTTTGAGCATCCAGGTATTAAGGACGTCGAAAGTTTATTGACCCTTAGGGTGGAACTCGAGAATTTAAAAGAATGAAATAAATAATATGTTTTCAGGAGACTGTGTCAGGTTTTAATTCCCATATGAAACCGTAGCAGCGGCAAAAGTCGGTATATTACCTACTATTTGAAAACTGTCCGCACCTCAGTGCACTTTGCTCTTTAAAACATATGGAGATGCCAAAGTATTCGAAATGAGATTACTATACCCTGTGTAAAAATATCTTTTACATAAGTAAGGTCTACTCCTCGCTTTCTCCCCACATCAGAGTCCTTTTCATCCGTTCTTTCCCTTTCCCTCTGAAAGCTGCGCGGCTTCATCATTCTAAGGATACGAAAAACGTCGATGAAACGAACATGCTTACGAAACACTTTCAAATGTGGAAGCGGTCTAGTGACTCACTGAAAATCCACATCGTCCAATAGGTGTTCAGCTCGGATTCGATCTACTGCCATCGTTACCGCAGCAGCAGAAGTGGTGAAGCCAATGAGCGGCTTCAGTTCGTTTTCTTGCATAGGCAAAAGCATACCGACTTTGATGGTTATTTTCTCAGCGTAGTTTAAACGCAGAAAAGAGAGAAAAATGATGATCAGTTTCATATTGCAGTCACCGTTCATGACGTATACAGCAGCGGAGCCAGTCAAAATGACTAAAAAGTAGTAAAGTATTAATTTCAATATGCACTCAGTCGTGATCGCGGTTTGTGATTGACTCAAAATTTGCAGATAATCATCGCAAATATAATAAACTAAAAATTGTATTTGAAAGTACGATAAAGCTGACTATAAAACCCTCGAACAGGCTGCACGCCAAGAAGGATCAGAACTCTGGTGTGTTGATATTACATTGCTGAAAGCGAGAGAAAGCAGAGCTAATTACGATTGAAAGAAATTGTTGGTTCGCTAGAGGGAAAAAGAGCACAAGGCTTGTGATTTCTGAATGCCTCCCACCTCCCTCATCATAGAGCTATAGAGTAGAAAATTTTTAGCACAATAGTATTCGTTAGCGCGCACGCCAGAAAGGCCCTATGACTAGCGTACAGGTCATCCAGGACATTGTGCGTCATCAATCACTGCAGCCTTCGATGATGGACAGGAACTAGAACGCGAATAATATGAACGATAGAGCTAATGATAATAAGTATGCTTCCTGGTTATCGTCAATACTGATTAATGACAAATCAGGTGGGAGTTAGAGCCGACTAAACTGGATGAGAATCGAACGACCTGGGACAGCACTCCTGTAGACTCGATGCAGAAATCACTGTGGCTCCCCATTAAGCAGCTTCACAGCAAAGGTTAACAGTGAGGGATAAATCAATGCGCTCAGTTCAAATCTATTTAATTTGAGTTCATATCTGCCTCTAACTACGTATATCTTTACGAGTATGCCATCTTTGTTATGGAAAGAAGCCATGTTTCTTGTCAAGTAACTCGCATGTTTTGCTTGACGGACAAAGTTAGACAGCTTTTGGCATTCTAGCCTAATTTTAACTTCACTAAAGAGTTCTGATGGAGCGTATTGAATTACTCCTTTGTGTTAATTTCTGCAACAAACTGCCTCACCGTGAGCCGCTGCGGTTTTTGGGCCTGATTCTTCTGCCGGAATGCAATCAATACAAATACCTAAAAATCCATGGCAATCCTACCACTACTGCGGCGGACGAAGAACTCTGAAAACTGTGAAGTAATGATAAATTACGAAGACGGTTTTCATAGTGAATTCTAACTTTTGGTCGACGAACATGTTTCGCTAGATTTAGTAACGTACAGAAGAGCACTCGTGCCTTCTAGGCTTGTAATAAATATACTTTGCTGTGACATACGTGCAGCACTTTCGAATATCACCTTACATTCTGAAGTTAATATCCTGTTCTTTCTCAAGAGAGCGAAGATACTTTATTGTCGCCCTTATAATGAATAAGCCAAAAGCATCTACATAAATGTGTCAAAGGTAGGAAATTTCAAATCGAAGAACAGTAGCAGAGTGCCTCTTAATGTAATATTGCATTCATTACGGGATATATTAATCATTTTGATGGTTTTCATACCTTCGGCCGCGATAAGAATATTTTCTCTTTTGATGAAAATGCAAAGAGCGTATGCCAGGCATTATTCTTTTATGACTAGCCCGACCCTTTATCTAAGCTTCTCAGTAATATAAATCAGAGGGACCGTTTATTTGACATTATCGTTTATCGTAAGCACTTTATGTAATCAAAGTGGTTAATATGGAAATGCAGTTATGAACGATATCATGCTTATCACAGTTGTACGTTTGTCAAAATAACTTGAACAATAAAACAACAACGTCATATATACTAAGCAACTGCAGGATGTTTCTATTCGCAGAAAGTGTCCTCGAGTCCGACTTCGAAAGTGACGGTTTGGTTGAGGCAATCCGCCGAGCGCCACAGATACCACTCGTTGCCTCGTCGCTCCGTGTTGTACGTGAAATGCTTGACGCACTGACGGACGCCGGATGGCTGTTTCTCGACGACGACGACGCCTACCTGAAACACGATTGTGGTGAAATGTTGAAAGTTGGCTGTGAAATGAATATATGGAGTGAGCGTCGAAGCAAGAGAAGGATATTTTTAGAGTTAAGGGTCTTATGAATTGGTTAAGTTTGCAGTTGTAGAACCAGATAAGCGATAGATGATAAATAGCAATTTGATATAGTGCAGTTATCGATGACGCTCAGTACGTTCGATGAATAGAAGGAAGTCTCTAAAGAGCATTGGTTCTGTTTGTGTCCCTAGCATATTTTAGCACTGAAAAGAAACAGACAATTGTAGGACTATGTACGTGATTTCAGGTTTCAGTCGGTATGCCGCAACTTTAAAGAGTAATTAGGAGAACACAAAAGTATCGACTGACTGGTCCGTTCTTGCAGCTGATCTTGCAGTACATGCGTGGCTTTTTGTCCTCTTTGCTGACTTCTTCGAAGCAGTCTGCAGGACGCACTTTTTCCCCTTCTGCTTCAACAGTGCATGACGCCTTAGGATTGTTAGCCGACTGCACACAGGCCAGCGTGCGCTTGACTGAAATTTGTATTACAATTACCGCATCCGATGCGAAATGATGGGATAGAAAAATTAATCACGTGAACCCAACGATATTGGTGGAACTGGTGCCAAAACGCATAGCATACTACATCATACATTAAATAAGTCACATAAATATTATCTAGATGTTATATGTTACTTGTGCATCCGTAAATTATCCAGCAGCGGTGTTTTGACTCTTTTTACTACAAGATTGCTAAGTTTTATTCAAAGCGTCTTGCAGTGCTTCGCACAGTATTTACGTAGATTTTGAAGATGTTGTATACTTCAAATGATTTGAGGTGAATAAATGGCCGGAGAGCAGCAATAGTTGAGCAAGTATTAGCAAACTTACTTAGTGGACTCAATCTCTTCTCCTCTGAAGTTGGATTCTTGGCCAAAATGGTGGAAGAGAACGCACACAGCAACAGAGTAACTGTAATCAGAGATTTCATGTTTCAGGATACAATTCAAGTAACCTCTTCGAGGCAAAGTGACACAGGGAGACAGTTGCAAAGAAGGCAGAGCAATGGTTTAAATAGTTGTGGTTCGATTACAAATGATGGTTGGCACTTGGCGTGGTACGACACCGGATTAAACACATTTGCAAAGGAAAACAGGGCGATTCCAAATCGGTCAAGACGATTCTTGCCCGTCTAAAGAAGGCCAAATCGACACTCGCGTGTGACAGATAAACATAATGTTTTCATAATAGGTCTAAACGACCAGTAAAATCAAGTCACTGCGCCCTCTAGTACGGCGCCGCACTTGTAGACGGCATAATAACACACAATAGTAATTTTCTTGGCAAGCATACCGTGCGCAACGGTAAAAGAAGAGAAAAACGAAGTGTGGAATCGATGAAAGAGATTATAGAGTGGAGCAAAAGTTCTGATAACACTGTTTAATGCAAAGTAAAGTCAAAGTGTAATCAGAACTTTTGCGCCACCCAGTAGAACAGAGCTTGTGAATGCAAGTGATTCGAACAAATTCGATCTATGAAAAATTATTCCTGAAGTCTGTTTGACGAGACTCCCTCACTATGCAAAATTTAAAATTTTATTTCCATTGTTACCCTTCGGTTGTCCGTTATACTAAATTTTCTTTGCTTGAATACGTATACAGCGTTGAGATTATTTTACGAAACGAGCCTCTAAGATGTTTTGTTCGGTACCAACCCAAAGTAGCGCCACGAATGTTATACGATTAAGTCGAGGCGCAATAGTGGGACCAAGCTCCTGAGTCAATTTGAAATAAAAACGTAACTAAATTTAATCTTAATTAAATTTCACTTAATCTTTTGGCAGAATAAGAGCAGCGCAGCAATATCTGACCCAGTCAAGAGCTGAATGTACCCATTTTCTTCATTTTTCTCAGTTTGACTGATATTGAGAGGAGGAGATGGAAGTCAACAAATAGCAGCTCTCATCCACGTTCTACAGTTGCCCAGGTGGTAGTAACATAAATATCCGAAGAGCACAAAATATCGCCGTGATGACCAATTGTGGAAATTATCGTAATAGTCTATGCGCTTTGGAAGCAAAAGAATTGTGATACGGTGGAAATATTACTATTACGATTATAATGACAATTATCGCTAAAACTCTTTTTTTTGTCACACAAATCTACCCTTAAGATTTTAGCGTAACGAACTGCATAATAATGATGACGGACGTACACGCGCAAGCATTGATTGACTCTATTTTGAAAAATCTTTACTTGCCGACTTGGCATAACATTCAATAACCTTATTCTTCATCGCAGATCACAGGGCGACAAAGTTGGGCGGCAGAACTTTGCGTTTAAACAGATAACTAATACCCATGCGAATTTCTTTTTGTCGCTTGATATAAACTAACACATTCAACACTACAGTTGCGTTGAACAGAGAAAAGTTAATTGGTGCAATGAAGATAGAAGCGTATGGAGAGAAAGGATGCAACTCGTTTACATACAGGATAACAAAGGGAGCTACGCAAAACAAAAATGTTATTGTGCAACTGATTCCGACTGTTTTAATGAGATGCTTCTGCTTGTTGTGTTGTTGAATATGATCTGCTCGACTAGCGGCTATCTTTCGCCACTTTCTAACAATAATGAACACTGCTGTGAGAGAGATGCATACACTGCCTGTCACGCACAAAAGGTAAAAGTTAAAGAAGACCGAACCGTAAGTGTTGTCAAATGAAAGAGCGGTCACGCACATGATAGATGTTGACGGAGTAGTGGGATAGAAGCTGGTAACATAAGCAGCGCCAGTCATAAACGCAGAAATGAGCGCAAAAATGGAAATTAGGGTAAAGCTGTAGGATTCGTGAAACTGAAAGTACTGTAGCGGAATGACGGCTACAATTAGACGATCAATACTGACGGCCAGCATCATGCCGACTTTGAACAGACGTGATGGGATAAGGATGAAGCTGTGAAATCGAGTGACACAATACCATAGTGAAACATTGATGAATTCCGATTGATCGGAAGAGTCGAATGCAATCACGAGAATTCGGTAGATTCCGGCGGCGATAGTGCCCACTCCGAGCATCATGTCACCGAACGCCAAACCTAAACAGATAAACATGCTGTATAATTTCAGCTGACATGCACGGCCAGTTTGATGAACCTGAATGATGGTTTTGTTGGGAGCAGTTTAGTACATTTTGCTTACTAAATATAAAGTCAATTAATACTAACGAACGAAAACTAATCAATGAAAGTACTAAGCAAGTCTTTTGGGATAAGTAAATGATAATCTTCTGTTCAGTACCAAACGGTATTCCTAGGAACTATTACAGACCAACCTAGTCGCGTATATTTTGATCCTGCTTAATTAATTTTCAGCGTAGTGAATACAAAGGGCGAATGGTGAACAAATGCAAAATGAACAGTGTAAACAGAACTTAATTCCACAAAGGACCTCAAGTAAGGCGCCTTAATTGAATTCAACGTGTTTCAGTATCAGATCGATCTCTCCTGCACAATTAAGCGTTAAATCAATGAGAGAATAGTGTACGCACGAAATAAAGGTTGCAGCATCGTTTTGCTACAATTGACGATGCATCTGCATTGTATTTTTTGATTGATTCTACAGAGTTTATGCATAAGGGGGACGCAAATAAAGTGTTGCTGCATTACAAATGCTTAAAACTGCAGTAAGCAAATGTGCTTTCTTGATTTCCGAGCAAATTATTTTTGATTAAGCGAGACGAAAAATTGTTTTCTGCGAAACGCACGAAAGATCGTTGGCTTCTAATTCAGATGTTTTTCTTAACCTGTGTGGCATTTTTTGGACCCATGGAAAATTTTCAGCCGTAATGGCTTCATGGTCCCTAACCTTAGGCAATTCGAGGTTTTTTCAATGAATCGTGAAACCGGAAAAGATAGGAGACTCTGCATACGCAGATTCTCTTCATTCGCAGTTTTGATCGCTGAAAGAGTATTGAATACTTCATACCAGCAATAAGAACGTATTCCTTTTGTCGGTGTAGAGGTTTGTGAATACAAACCGCTGCGACTATGAGGAAATTAGAAAACGCCATCGCCGCTCCTTCCACAATATACAAAACTTGCTGAAGCAGAAGAGCCGATTCGATCGCTGAATGTTCTTGCGATGCAAGCGATGAATTCGACTTCATCTAAAAAACTTACTTTCAGATTCTATTAATACTTGCCATAAAAAATTCTTATGTACAAACAGGCAAAACGGACTCGAACCCTATCAATATGTACGCTCGATAAAAGTGAGAAAAACTACTGAGTATTCACTTGGTGAAAAATCGTTATTCGAACTGTTTACTCCACATGTTAATGACAGAGGAGAGCAGACAGTTAAAACTTCAACTTATCCAGCTGAATATTTATGGGATCGCTATTTTGCAAAACACAGTCGAAATATTATATGAGATGCGCTTTTACTTTGTCCCTGCGTATTTTTGAACACTCTCAGCTGTAATCGACATGCTTCGGCAGTAATCGATTAACTGTGATCCGAAAAATACGTCTGACAGAAATATCTTTGGATCGTTGTATTTTTGAGAAACTCTAGAAATGTTACTCGTACTTGTATAACTGAGTCGTCGAACGCGTTCACTTGATCCATATTTACCAGGCTCGAAATTAGTTTACAGCTGTCGCGCAGACATTCGACAGAATTGCTTTTAGGTTCAAAAATCAGCCTTATAAGAGTTGCGGTCGTAAGATGTTTGTGTCGTTCGTTTAATAGAGTAGAATGGCGTTTACTGGAGAGTTAATAGGTATTATTAGTTATAATTGACACCTAAGGCGCTTTTACTGACATGTTGTCTGCGGAGGCTAACATGCATTAATTCAGAAGAATGTTTTTCAACGCCATACACTGATTGAAATGTGCGGTGTCACTTACACGTATCAGGACGGTACGTCTCATAAATCTGGATTTCAATTTGTAATAATCGCTTTCTCGTGAATTGAGAGCTAACTTTGGGTTCGGGTAATGCGCGACTACGCAGAACGGAGCTTAAGGGCATTACTTTGGCTTAATAATGTATTTGTGATATATAATTTGATCCCATCACCGCAGACTTGTTAAATTAATGAAACGTCAAGAGCAAAGCATGAAAAGCGCTATTTACGTTTTCATGCACGTTAAACAGAAGCAATATAACTGCAATAATTCTATCAGGGCATTTCAACAGCTTGTCGAGACGTGCTAGTTTGACTAATTCTGAAGTATCTCTGTTTTACTGAAAGCACTATTGGGTTTTCTAATACACGGCTCCCCAATTGACATTGTTCTCCATCTAGTGCTACTTTCCCTCCTAAGAAATAGCATGTATGGTAGCCGATAATACAACTGCTTCCCCGTTGCTTATAACTCGCCAATATCTATTGTCTATTATACGGATGAAAACAGTTTAACAATATGGTAGAGCGTTTTAAAGAGTTATGTTCCTGGAAAAATCTGTACCAGTTTAATAAAACATACTCTTGATTTAGTTACTAAAGAAATGAATTTCGTCACGATAGCGGGCGCTTCGATTCAATCTCAAAAGAGCTCAAATTCCCGCCTTTAACGCTGACAGAAGCTCCGAGGATAAAAATAAACAGTCTCCATCAAAGCCTTGACTTGTTTGAGAATAGCTTTATTCTTTATTCATCAGAGACCATGGCATTAATTATAGTGGGCGGCAAAATTTTGCGTTTAAATAGATAAGTAATTCCCTTACGAATTTATTTTTGACGCACGTTGAGGAGGATGTTTTTCAATGCGATACAAAGGACGAATTTGTCAACATGTTCACAAAAATGCTGAACTCTAAAATCTCATTAGACGACTTTCATAGTCGAAGCTTTCTCCTAATCCTTTAAAAATGACTCACTATAGGTGCCAGTTCATGTCAGTCAAAATTAGCTTCCGGCATTCCAAAGAGATATTGTTCGTAAATTTTAAAAAACTAGACATGTTTAGAAATATTAGCTTTAGGGTTCCTTTTATTTATTGGAAAATTCATATTTTTCTCTATATAATTCCATTGAATACCGGCGACAGGCCATCGCGACAGGCCGGCCGATTCTCACCAGTCGCATCAACCATGGCCCAATGTCGCATCGCGAAAACGGGCCAGAGGAGCGGATCCTGCCACCCTGCGGGACAACCGCTTAGCGGACACTGAGAAAGCGGTACAAACGCAGAAGAAAAAAAAATAATTCCATTGAAGGGCGAAGCCCTGCACGATTGCGGATAATTGATTATTCGAAAACCTAATCAACGAAGGAGTTCTGATACCGTTGAATAAACATGCTATATCATGAATGTTATATTTCCAGTTATTCAGTGTAATTACTTTATTGACTGACAGTATCCTTTACTCTTTTCTCTCGAGATTTGATCGAAAAAACATTGATATCATAATATTAACAAATAGTAAAGTGATATGATATTGATACGATATAACAACACATTTAATTAACGATACTCTATCCTTCACTGAACTTGTTAAAATTTTTGCTATTCATATAATCAATAACTGGCACGAAAAACGAAATAAATAATATGCATCGTGCAAAATAATGAGCCTGTTTGCTTGCGCTTAATTGCCGTCGTTTGTGGTAACTGCTATTTCGAAAGGTTCGAGTTTGCTTCGGCTCGCTTAACGATTGGAAACAATTTGCCTACATCCGACGGAAACTATCATTGCGCATGATCAGCGGGGTCAACCACCCGTGCAAGGTGTCGACGTCCACCATATAAAGTGAAGACCGCCTAAAGCTGCCCAACACGTGCAGACACAATGCCTATCACAATAGTGTCACAATCGCCGAAAGCAACAGGTCAATCATAATAAAGCGAAGACAGTTAGATGGCGCGCATAAAGGCAGTTGTCGAGGTCAACTTGTCAGTAGACAGCGACACTATCGACGTCCTCCGCGAGCGAGGTGGCGAGATCAGTTCTTGTTGCAAAGCTTCATTTCGAGTGCTAAGCCTAAGCCCAAATCGATCTATTAAACAATGTTCGAAATTCCGCTACTGAAAGATTTCATCGGGAAGATATCGAAACCGCGGACGGTTCACGATTCCATCGACTACATGAATTATTTCGTCTCCGCTTCGCTGCTGGCGTTCTTCGCGTTGTTTACCAGCGGACTGCAGTATATCGGCAGGCCGATCAAGTGCTGGGTACCGAACGAATTCAGCAGTAAGTCGAGCGTCATTTTGAATATTTCTTTTCAAGAAATTTGAAAGTTTGGCGCGTGATTAATTGCCCACATTATTGATCAGGGAAATGACATCATCCACTTTATGTAATCAAAAATATTGGCTATTTGAATTACTGCCTGAGCTATTAAAAATTTTAATTTCAGCTGCATGGGAGAAATATGCCGATGATTACTGCTTCATTCAGAGCACATACTATATCCCATTCTCTGAAGAAATATCCAACGAACGAAGCGGCCATATTAGTTACTATCGAGTAAGTTCTTATCTAATCTTTTATCAGCTTTTGAATTTGTTGAGTATTTATATTTTTGAATCGTGTTTCCTAAAATCGGTCTTATTTCAGTGGGTACCAGTTGTTCTCGGAATTCAAGCTCTGTGCTTCATGCTTCCGAACGAGCTATGGAACGCTTTTATCAAAAAAATGGGTTAGTTTACACCTACTTGCATTGTAATTTACAGCCTGGGTGCGAGGGGTTGGGAACTAATACACTCCGATCGGTATGTGAAAAAATTTCAAGAATTGTATAGCGGCTCACTGAAGAATAAAAATTACACATTTTGTGTTTTTTCGGTACTCCAGAATCAATACAATCCGGATGGTTCAGTTCTTTATATATACAGCTGCTATGTAAGGTTGTAACTGGGACGGGGACGGGGAATTCCCTGTCCCCGGATTTTAAATTTGTCCCCGTCCCCGTTACAACACTTCTGCTATGCTTATGAACGTAACGGTAGCGATCATCTATCATACCAATCATTCAACTTGTTTCTGTTATTCGCCTCTTTGACATCAATAGAAATTCATTTTACTCGTCGAATTATAATTCAGCATTCGATCCCAAGGTGATCGTCACCGAAGCGAGAAAGCTTCACAATGGGACATTGAGCAAAAGGAAGGAAGACATTGACAACTTGGCCGATCTGGTTGAAGACGCATTGCATTGTTATGTCGAGCGCCGACCGCGTGAATTCCGATTAGGCGACTGGACGATTGTACTGTTGTACTTCGTCGTCAAAATTTTGTACCTGGCCAATGTCATCATGCAGCTCTTCCTTCTCGACAAATTTCTCGGGAATAACGACCTATTTTGGGGCTTTCAGGTTCGTGCGTTTTACTTGTTATTTATTTTCGATAAGAGGTGGTACATCTTGAGTCAGTTTTTTGATAGTTCTAATAAAGCTGTGTAAGGGTTTATAGAAGCAATCGCTATAATAAGTGTCTCTTTACGAAACTTGTTTGTTTTTCAGGACATTGCTTAATAATGAAGAGTTCGAGTTTAAATAACCATACATCATATATAATAGCACTGCTTTCTGTAGTACTTCAATACATCGGAACAATGCGAATCAATCGTTGTAAATAAGGTGTTATAAAAGGCAGTGCGGAATGTATTTACCGGGGTTGGTCCTCTTGAACATGCATACTTTCCCATACTGCCAAATTTACTCAGCTGATAAATAATTGGGCGTTTTCCCTGATATTTTCAGCTTATCAGCAATCTTTCCCAAGGTCGCGATTGGCAGTCGTCATCTCTCTTCCCTCGCGTCATTCTGTGCGACTTCCAAGTGCGTGAAATGGGCAACATTCGTCAGCACACCGTTCAGTGTGTCATCAGCATGAACTTGCTCAATGAGAAGGTTTGCTTTCTTCTCAAGTTATTTATAAATATTAAATGCAAAATTTGGAGGGTTCTGACATATTTCATGAAGTAGTGCTAAAATATTCTTACTGTTCATTTCGATTAAGTCATGAGATAATTCTCATTATGAGTCTTATTCAAGCATGTATTTTCATTATACTAATTAGTTCAATGAAACTGTAAACGAGTTCCACATACACCTCATACCAATTGCTGTTAGAAATCATCTTGATCAAATATGGTTTAGCATTGGAGTCCATTATGGCGATGATTGTATAATAATTATTACTGCAAATTATAGGTGTACCTCGTCTTGTGGTGTTGGTTTCTGCTGGTCGCTTTCTGTACCGCCATCAATCTGCTAATTTTTACTGGCAATTTCTTCATACCTTCCTGTCGCCGCCACCTTGTACTCGATTACTTGGCGAGGGAACGATCGGACTACTCCAAAGAAGAGCTCGAACGGTTTGTATTGAATTGGTAACAGCAAAACGCAACTAGTGCCTTGTGTGAAATCGGGAGGGGAATGTTTTCTGTCCAAAGGCGCAAATCCTGACTCTCCTTCTTTCATATCCCTCTGCCAATAAAACCAGTTGAAATATTTGTGCAGCTGCGAGTTCTCTCAATGCTGTAACTGTTACTCGTTCAGCTTTGTCGATGGCCACATCGGTCCGAACGGTGTTCTACTTCTTACCTTCGTCGGCAACCACGCCGGCGCAAGAGTCATACGCGATCTGATTGCTCGGCTTTTCACCGTCTACACCATTGGTCAACTCTCCACTTCCAAGAACTTCCAGCGTCATGAGCTCAGCTTCAGAGGTACAGTGAAATTCGTTTATAGCGGTTTTTGTGGGACCGGCATTTTTGACTGGTATAAACGAACTTGTTTGTATGGGAAGACACGCTTTGGGACCGGCTAAACTTGACCGGTATAAGCGAGAAACCGTTATAACCGAAACCGCTATAAGCCTATTCTACTGCATTTATCTTTCCATTGTTATCATGTCGTTTTATTTCCAATCGATACTTTCTAAAAAGAGTGGCATTCTCGTGGACGAGAGCGTCTTTTGGGGGAATATTTCCCTTATAGACGCTTCGCGGTTTTTAAAATAATTATTTATTCTCTGGGTATTTAAGGACTAGTAGTTTTCGACATCAGGGGTGAACTTTTCGCGAAACACACGTGACGTACGTGCCTTGTTTAGGCATTTTCTGACGAAAAGCAATGACATACGATGGTATCAATTGTTTACGTGTGAATGTTTAATTCGGCCAATGACTGTTCGCGCTAGAACAGAGATTATACCTGACACATCACATGAATTTAGGTGAGCACGCGACGATATCGGAACAAAGCAGCTCTGTGTCAGGCGCGTTGAAAAGGAGCGCCAATCCTTTGATCAAAGTCCATGGACTCGACATGAAAAGCTGCTTTTGCCGAAGCGAATATGTGCCGAAATTGGTCGCTAATCAGAAGTCATCTTTACCCATGTAGATCGTCATCTATTTCTGACGCGATAAGCATTGTTTTCGCTTTGTCGACATCACAGGCGCGAAGACTTATTGGGAAAAGTTAATTGACCAACGAAAATGCTCTAATACCTGGGCAGCATGCATGCAAACCCATGGTAATCTTTTGAAAAATAAATTCCGAAAACGAGGATTCTTTTGCTTCGCCCTTGGGATATCGTCTATACTGTGTGGTTGTTCACTGTGACTATTATGTTTGACTTGTATAGTTGATTTATACTTTGTTCCGATTTGAGACGTCGTCTGATTGCGTGATGCGAGTGCTTTTTGCTCATTTTGTTTGAAAATTGACAGTCGCACTCGGCTGCAGATAACTTTTGTATGTTTATGCAGTTGCTTTTGAACTTGCCATACTTCATTTTGTTGCTACGCAACGAATAAATGCATCTGAATGCTAGAAAGAAACTAGCAAGGTCTCGTAGAAGTTTTACCAACTTTTTACTGAAAATGTCGGAAGCGCATCGGAGGCTCGCATGGTATTTGAGTTATAAAGACTTCCTGACTCATCATTGATTCGGCATCGCAACAATACTGCAATAAACATTGTCATGCGTTTTCATATCAAACTTAATCTGCATATACGAATGCGTTCTCGTCGACATGATCATTGTTATTAAATATTTTTAGACTATTTAATCTGCTTACTAATAAATTACTGATTTTGCTGAGGAAGAAAGGGTACAATCTAGTTTAAAGATTAGCACTTTCCCGTAACATCAGTAAAGTTGAGTTTCAGAAGAATGTATCTAAAGGGTTTTATAATGAATAAAATTTAGCGAAGTAAAGTGAATACAAAAGTACATGTTATAACATTAGCAGATTTTTATGACTTTCCATAGAACTGAAGGTTAAAATTACGTCAGCGGTCGACTAGTCGGATGTGATAGTGAGTGATAATAGCAAAAAGTGCATTTAAAGCCGCGTTTGAAACGATTCAGTAGCTGGTTGCCTCTAGCTCGATTACCCCCGCCAACAATTCTATCTTTACATCCCTTTATCCCTCAATTCTAATCATGAGCTTGAAAAGGTCAAAAACGCCACAAAGATATCAAGGCGGCAGGCCTATAATCTCAATTTTCCTCCCCACGCACTACAGAACAAGATGAAGACATATTCATCAACGAGTAATCTTTGCAGTAACGCGAGTTAGTGAGCTAGCAGCTAAGTAAAGGAAAGTTAAGATCCAGCAAAAAGTAGAAGGTTCATATCACAGAAGGGCCACGTGAACATTAGGAACATTCCAGAATATTCTAACATATGTTAATTAAGTATCCCTAATAGATTTTAGAAGATATTTCTGAAATATTCTGGAAAATTCAGGAATGTTATAGATAACAAGATCTCAATTTGGCTTTGCCCAGTTGGAATAATTATCAGGTCTAGTCTGCTTCGGAAAGTACCCATATCGCAGGAGGTATGAAAAACGTGGATAATGTGCGCACAAAAAAAAATCATTTTAAATGCGTGAAATAGAATCACGGATCATTTTATCCAAATCTATGTCATCGTTCGCTTTATTAGCTTTCTTCGGATTCCGCCTCACCACGTTGTTGTTGCTTCCAGATATTGGCGCGATTGCATCTCGTATCATTTTGTCAAGATCGATGTCATCACTTTCCTTTGATGTTCCCGAATCACTCTGTTTTCCTGCATGGTCATCAGCACTTGCTGACGCATTCTTGATCGATGATGGATTCACCTCTAGTCCCGTTGGAACAACTTTTTTCTTCTCACAGCTCCACCAACAGAACACTTTGTGAAGCAGATTTCTTGCTCGGCTGTTACTTAGTGTATGAGCAATTACAATGGCGATGCCCAAGATTAGATTCAGGATGGAGCATAACGAATAGAGAGACAAGTCTGTTTCGTGTACTGCAGTCATTCCGACAATCCATGCCGCCAAACTGAGGGGGATGACCACCATCGCGCCGCGAGAACTACCGTATGCGCTTTGTCGCTTTTCTTTCACAGAACCAGGATGCTCATTGTAATGTCCCATGCCGGCGGCTTCATTCATGACTAGAGCTGGAACGCAGAGCATAAATGCAGGAATAATCTCGCCAAGAAAGTTGGGTTCGTCCATATTACACCAGCATGTGTGATCATTAATGTAAGTCTTGAAATGGAAGATTGCCGTCGCAGCTACAGGGATTAAAGGAACGCCGAGTCCGAGCAGCAAATTCTTCCAGCGCCCATACATTGATGAACCGTTCGCAACATAGGTGTTGACACAGTAGTTATTTAACGCTTCCAGAAAGAAAAATCCAAAATGAACCATGAAAAGATAGTGCAGAATAGTCGCGACCATTCGGCATTGATCTTCGCCAAGTTTAACTGGATTTCCGCTCGCTTGGGAGTCACAAAATGCACCGGCATCGGCTATGGTCGGCGTGCGAGCGAATAAAATGATCAAATGGGCCAGTAGTAAGGATATTTCTTCTCCCATATGCAAAATTCTTTCTGCAGAGAATTGCAGTAAAAGAACGAAAATGATCAATATTATGCAGAGACAAATGATAAGACTCATGCTGGAGAGCGACTGCGCAGTCACCATTGCAATTCTTTGACTTTTTTCCTCATCTGTTTGAATGACACATGTCGTCAGGGGCTCTTCGCATAACAGTCCAGAGAAAGCTGGTAAGCATACGCATGTGAAGCCATTGAAATGATCCGTGCAAATGCCAAGATTTCTGCACGGATTTGAAGCGCATTCATCGATATCTTCGGCGCAAGTGATTCCTTCCCATCCGCTTTTACATTGGCATTTCCACGCCACACCTGGTATGCAAACGCCGCCATTAGCACAAGGATCAGACAGACAGTTGTCGACTTTCTTCTCGCATGACTTTCCTTTGTATATTTCAATGCATTCGCAATTGTAGTCGTTTGTAGAATTACTGTAATCGCACAGACCGCCGTGTTGACAGGGATTCGGATTACACAAGTCGGTTTCGCAGCGACTGCCGGTATAATGAAGAGGACAGTCGCACTCATACTTTCTGATTTGATTCAAGCAGGTACCATTGTTCATGCAAGGCATCGATGCGCATTCGTCAATGTCATCTTCACATGTTTCTCCAAAGAATCCTTTTGTACAGTTACATGAAAATGAATTGAGCTCATCAGTGCACGTTCCTTTATGTTTGCAAGGCGTGGAGGCGCATTCATTGATATCCATTGAACAATCTTTGCCAGTATATCCAGTAATGCAAGAGCATGTGTACGATGTATTTGCAACTCCAATAGGGACACAGGTGGCGTTGTTTAAGCAGGGGCTCGGATCGCAAACATCTTTTTGCGATATGGTAGTCCTTTCTGATGTTGAAGTAGACGTTGTGCTGGTACTTGTGGTAGTACTAGGAGTAGTTGATGATACGCTTGTACTTGTAGTCGTTCTTGTTGTACCACTAGTAGTAGTTGTATGAGTAAGTGTTGTGGTAGTACTCGTAGTAGTCGATGCCATGCTTATAATAGTAGAAGTTGATGTAACGCTAATTTTTGCTGGAGTCGGTGTTACGCTGGTAGTTACGCTAGTACTTGCAGTACTACTTGGAGTAGTTGCTTTTTCAGTTGTAGTTGTAGTTGTCAATGTGCTAGTACCTGTAGTTGTCGGCATTCTAGTACTGGTTGTAGTAGTTAGTATTGTGGTAGTTGCTGTGCTAGTACTTTTAGCGGTTGTTGTCATACCTAAACTTGTAGTAATTGGTGTTGTCATTGAGTGAATAGTTATCAACGTCGAGGTTGTAATTGTAGTAGGTGTGGCGCCAGCAGTCGTAGTCGATGTTTTACTAGTCGAGATCGCAGCTGCTGAGGATTTTGATGAAGTTGTAGTTGTGTCAGTCGATGTTGTGATAGTACTTGTAGTAGTTGATGTGGTTTTTAATGAAGTTGTTGAAGTGCTCGGTGTTGTGCTAGTAGTCGTAGTAGTCGATGTCGTGCTTGTACTTAGAGCAGTCGACGTTGTGCTGCTCGTAATAGGTGGCGTGGTAATCGATGACGTTGATGTTGTTGTAGTTGGGGTTGTGCTACTAGCTGTAGACGTTGTGCTGCTTGTGGTAGATGGCGTAGTTGTTGATGAAGTTATCGTAGTAGTTAGCGTTGTGCTACTAGTTGTAGACGTTGTGCTACTTATAGTACTATGCGCGGTTGTCAATGAAGTTGATTTTGAAGTAGTTGGTGTTGTGCTAGTTGATGAAGTTGCTGTAGTAGCCGACGTTGTGCTTGTTGATGAAGTTGCTGTAGTAGCCGACGTTGTGCTGCTTGTCGTAGTTGGTGTGGTTGTTGTTGATGATGTGCTGCTTGTAGTAGTTGGTGTGGTTGTCGATGATGTTGTTGTTTTAGTAGTTGTCGTTGTACTAGTTGATGAAGTTGTTGTAGCAATCGATGTTGTAGCTGGCGTGGTTGTTGATGAAATTGTTGTTGTAGTAGTTAGCGTTGAGCTACTAGTTGTAGACGTGCTGCTTGTGGTAGATGGCGTAGTTGTTGATGAAGTTATCGTAGTAGTTGGCGTTGTGCTACTAGTTGTAGACGTTCTGATATATATAGTAGTCGGCGTGGTTGTCGATGAAGTTGTTGGTGTAGTAGTTGTCGTTGTACTAGTTGATGAAGTTGTTGTAGTAGCCGACGTTGTGCTGCTAGTCGTAGTTGGTGTGGTTGTTGTTGATGAGGTGCTGCTTGTAGTAGTTGGTGTGGTTGTCGATGATGTTGTTGTTTTAGTAGTTGTCGTTGTACTAGTTGATGAAGTTGTTGTAGCAATCGATGTTGTAGCTGGCGTGGTTGTTGATGAAATTGTTGTTGTAGTAGTTAGCGTTGAGCTACTAGTTGTAGACGTGCTGCTTGTGGTAGATGGCGTAGTTGTTGATGAAGTTATCGTAGTAGTTGGCGTTGTGCTACTAGTTGTAGACGTTCTGATATATATAGTAGTCGGCGTGGTTGTCGATGAAGTTGTTGGTGTAGTAGTTGTCGTTGTACTAGTTGATGAAGTTGTTGTAGTAGCCGACGTTGTGCTGCTAGTCGTAGTTGGTGTGGTTGTTGTTGATGATGTGCTGCTTGTAGTAGTTGGTGTGGTTGTCGATGATGTTGTTGTTTTAGTAGTTGTCGTTGTACTAGTTGATGAAGTTGTTGTAGCAATCGATGTTGTGCTTGTAGTAGTCAGCGTTGTGGTTGTACTGGCCGTAGTTGTTGTGGCAGAAGTTGTAGTTTCTGGCGTTGTGGTGGTAATCGTAGTAGTTGGCGTCGTGGTAGAAGTTGCAGTTGTTGTTGTTGTAGTCGTTGATGTCGTTGTGCTTGTTGCAGTAGTCGACGTTGTAGTAGTAGGTGTACTAGTTGTTGTTGTGCTAGTACTTGAAGTAGTCAATGTTGTTGTGCTTGTTGTAGTTGGTGTCGTTGTAGTAGTTGTACTAGCAGTTGTTGTGGTAGTACTTGTAGTAGTTGTGGTTGTTGTGCATGGGCGTTCACATATTGTCCAAGCAAGTTCGAGCTCGCATGATCTATCGTCGTACTTCCATTGACCGCTAGACCATACCAGTTGTAGACACCATGGCTCATATGAATCCTGATAATCGTAATTGTCGGTCCCGTCTTTCCACCCATAACTACCGTATGGAGTAAAAGTGCCGCTATTCAACCATTCCCAAGCAGAAGAACCATACTTATCAGGATCATATACACCAATGTGAAAATTATTTCGATTCGGGAAAAGATTGGCGTAGGTATTCAAAGCAGCTGGAAATAGAAGATTAAGAAATTTTTTCAGCACAAATTATTTAGTCATGTTAAATTGTTATACTGTAGGGGTAGAAATATTGGGTGGTACTTAATTTGGGTGACTGGTCCGTTCGACCAATTGGGTGGTACTTAATTTGGATGATTGAACGGTCTGCCTCAGTGATAACTGAATGACATTGATGACTTGACTGAAGCACTGTAGTATGCAGCTGTCGGCACGCTGTAGTCTCTCGTATGCCTAAGTGGGTNTAAATATTGTAGGGGTAGAAATATTGGGTGGTACTTAATTTGGGTGACTGGTCCATTCGACCAATTGGGTGGTACTTAATTTGGGTGATTGATCGGTCTGACTCAGTAATAACTGAATGACATTGATGACTTGACTGAAGCATTGTAGTATGCAGCTGTCGGCACGCTGTAGTCTCTCGTATGCCTAAGTGGGTGCAATTATCTGCTCTTTGTCGGAGGGTTATCACGCTTATGCTGACCTCTTGCTGCGCCCTCTAAGTTGTGCTTTGACCTATCCTACTCAAACTCTCTCGCTCGGATTTTTTATCAAGTAATGCAATAATGGATCGCTTTGTGGTTAGAAAATTGCAATTAAGCAAGCCAATTCTCCCAAATCCTTCACCTTCTGATCAAGATCTTGCAAACCCTAATCTCTATGTTCATCCACTAATTGCCAAAAAAGCAAATGATTAGACAAAGACCAGAATGGAGCAGAATAGTAGCTGTAAGCGGAAAGCTTACAATTTAAATAAATGGTATGCAATCCAACGATTTAAGAGCAAAAATCGTTAAATATGCCGCAGAAAACAATGTTGTCAATGCGATTAGGCACCTTTAGTGATCAGATTGCTTCGAATTTAGCCAGTGCTGGTCAAATACTGCTATTTCGCAAATGATTGATTCGATTCGTAATGAAAGTAGGTAGTGACTGACTGATTGATTATTTAGTGAATTCGAATGTTTCTAAATGCGTTATCAAACATAAAGACTTATTACCTACCTACATATTTATCAACGTTAAAAAGTGGAGGTGGACATCGATTAGTGATTGAGGGAACATGAAGGGTGGGATAAATATTGGGTGGTCGGCTGGACCACCCAATTCACCCAAATTAAGTACCACCCAATAATTTATACCCCTACAGTAGTTTATTTTACTTTAAAGTACTATCTCTATACAATTCTTGAAGCAGATGCTGTATAGATGATTTTAGCTTTTCAGTTTTACTGATTTATTTAACAAACTAGCAATATTAATAAAGTTAAGAGAGATCGTAGCCACTCGAACAATGAGAGGTTGTGTTCTGAAAGTCTAAGCTCTTTTATAACGTCTCAATACGGGAACTATTGACTCCCATAGACAGACCGGCCGCAAAAGCATTAGTAGATGTTTTGACATACGTGAATCCGAAATGATTCTTTTCTTGTATCCTAATGAGAAAAAGTACATTACAGTCAAGATACAAATATTTTATTTGTTATTTTGAATTTTATTGCTTTGTTGCAGCCCTGCCGTGATGCTGTAAACTGCTTTTTTAGCATCAGTATATTGTATCGTAAGAGGCACATAATTATCAAGGTCGTGCAAAAGACTTGATAAACTTTGTTAAGTGCTCGATTCGTTGTCTACAAAAACTATTGCGAGAAGATAAAACAAAAATTTTCGTGAAATGTAAAAAATGACTGAGCGCAGGGGAGAAATCAAAACGCAATGCCAAAATTAGTTAACATTTGCCACTCCAACTATTTATATCAGAATGATTAAAAAATTTCAGATATATTTTTAAAGTACATCGATAATTCAATCTGTTTCCTTCAAGTAACTGATTAAAATAGAGCATCCACGGCTCTATTATTTTGAATTGCGTGGCAAGAAAGTTTGTTTTAAAAGAGCTCTATTTGATAAGATACTCTAATTTTCGAACTTTTGAGTCGTTGGAACTGTTCTCAGAACATTTTTTGCTGCTATTCGACTCGTAAATTTGATCGTCGGCTAGAACGCCGCAGGATTTTGGCTAGCATTGATATAAAGTACATACCCATATCCCCCATAGAGTTTGGTTGCATTATATTGCCGCCTGCTGCTCTGCAAGACTCATCAGCATGGGCCCATGAAAGTAAGCCATTCGATCTGCCATAACAAAGGCCCGAACTTGCGTTAATCCAATTGTACTGCGTGGAACAATCAGCGCCACCATAGCCGCCTGGACAAAGACAAAAGTCTTCGTATTCAAATATACCGTTTTTTTCAGTTGTCTGGGTTCTGCAAAAAAATAAATTTAACTAAAAACTAAGAGATTAAAAGAGTGTATGGCGAGAAATTATTGGGAGGGATTGAATATGCGTGAATTGCGTGGTCCGAATGATCGCCCAAATTAAGTCCCACCCAATATTTTTACCCTAAGAGCATTAGATTTCTCGAAACCTATCATCTAAGACAATTGTATCCGTTGGGAACAATTTCAACGCGCGCACGAAATTTTTAATTTTATTTATTTCTTAACAGCCATTCACAAAATTTTGCAAATACCTATATTGAGGACTCGTAGTAATTATACCGGATTTTTCAGTTAACAGTCGTCAAGCAATAGTACCTATGCGCTAATTTTCGCCTTAATTTCTTATGTGTTGCTTGCGGGTTCCTTTTTTCTGCCAAGAAAGTTACATTTGGTTTAAGCATTATATATCTAATTTTTATTCACGCGCATAAAGTGCGTTATTGTGTAAGTTTTGCAAAAATACACATACTCTCGCTTATTTTCTATTTCTGTTTTATTTTTCGCTTTTGATCTTATATTTTTAAACAGCTCTACGTAACGGAGAATTGCATTAATTAAGAATTGACCCTTGGACATCTGTTTGAGCACAAAATAAAGACGTGAAAATCGCCAATACTTAGGTCAGTGGGGATTCTTCTCAGAAAATGGCGCGGGTTTCATATCGCGTACTTTAACTAAAGTCGGACTTTACGCAATGATAAAGGATAGCCCTTAAGTCCAACTTTAGCTAAAGTACGCGATGTGAAACCCACCCAATATTTGGCAGGAAATAAAGAATTTCGTACCTACAAACGTCGCCGTTACCTGCTGCGTTACATGATATACTCTGACACGCTGTTGTTAAGCAATCCTGTCCGGAGGAGTCTGAAGGTTTTTTGCCGTTAGGGCAGTCGCAGAACTTTGTGTAATAATATTCTTTGCTGACGAGAGTGCTTTTTGTTCGGCACACGCCCCCAGAGCAACTCAGCGCACAGGTTTCGTCGCACTCTGCTCCTTCATAACCATCATAACAGCGACATATGGAATAATAAGGAGAGCAGTATCCTTGGTTATTACAGTCAGATGTGCTACTGCAACCCCTACTAACCCGAACCGTTATCAAAATTAGTAAAAGAAATGAGCGAATGAGGTAGGAAGCTGTCATCTTCCTTCAATTTCCTGCTCTTCAACAAAAAGTTTAAATGTAACACAGTTTTAGCCGGTAAAAATTATCAGAGCGAAAGTTCAACAAGTGTTTCTAACGTCTGATGCACCGGTTTAAATGCATTGGCTAGACCAATGGACTCCAACTCTTTCCAAGAACAAAAGATGTTGGTGGTTGCGAGGGACAATTCGCGTAACGGCAGTCCTACGACTACGACGACATTTGATGAAGCGAAAGAGCTACAATGGCTGTGTTTCTAATTCGCTGCTTTGTCTATCGGCCGTAAATAACTTTCAGTTCTCAATGAACACGAAAGTAAAAGGCATAATGAAGCACTGAGGTAGGAGGCGAGATTGATGATTGCTCAAAGCTTGCGCACATCATAACATTATTACTTAAAGCAAAACAATCTTATCAATAATCCTCACTGTTACCGCAATCCCTTCAGTTACCTTCTAGGTCTAAAAAGATCAATTGATTGCTCCTGTGTATACGAAATTTCTAACTGCAGTGTGAGCTTGTCTCGCGACGATGCGAAGGGCAAGCGGAGGACATATGGGCTACTGCTTGACAGCTTTTTTGCATAAGAATTTAATGTTCTTTCACTTCGTATAAATGCAGTTTCTGTAACAAGAAAATGTAAGGCAGTATATACGGAGCGTTTCCTTAACAAGCATCTCTGATCGGACTTTTCCGATAGAGTATTTGACCTTCGCAGAGTGCTCTTTCCTACAGCTAAGAACTCTCAGGGATATATCGATGCCCATCTCTGTCAAATTCGCCTATAGTGCTGTCCCATTTCTTCGAAACTCGCTCTCTGAAAGCTCTTTGTGCAACAACATATCCTTTTTATTACATCTCTTACCCTCGCTTACTTTAATTGCTCGCAACAGCGGTTTTTTAAGGAGCGAACCATTAGCGACAACTGTGTAGGATATTCATTTCTGTTCCTGTTCAAAATTTGCGTAGAGTTCCGAAATTATTCATTGTTGAGGAAGCCGCTTTAGCTCAGGGGCAGAGCGTCTGTGTCGTAAACAGAAGGTCGCAGGTTCAATTCCTGCAAGCGGCATGTTAACTCGACGTTTTGTTGAAGAAAATTGCTGGGTTGTATCTTTTTTTAATGATATGAGCAAACAGTAACAATGAATCGGTTAACATCTTTAGCTACTCGACAAGTAGCCGAAAAAAGTACCTTGGGCTTGTACGTTTGCTATGACATCGTGGTTTTTTTTCAGAATCGTTAAAAATTACAAGTAGACGAGTCAAATGCTTGTAACAGTGCTCTTCAGGATTTGAACACATTTTATTGCAATTTTACACCAGAGGGCAGTGAAGTCTTATAGTTGATCGAATCATAATGGTCTATCGGAGAACTGACTGTAGAAGAAGTTTCACGAAGGAAAGTTATGTTTGAGTAATGTCAAAATTGGTAAATAAGCCACACTTTATTTATGCTAACAAAGTTTTTAAGCGAATTTCGATATACGGTAAAGCTATTCGCTTTATTTACTAAAATGGGATATTGAAATAGATCTAGGAACATTTTAAAATGTTTCCTTTACATTTAATAATAGGATGAAGACTAAATCTTTGTTAACAGCGATATCTTTTGGCTGTAAGCTATAAGCAGTGAGAGTTCTGGTTACTGTAGCTGTCAGACAAACACTTCCGTAGCGTCATTTATCTCAATTGCAGCAAGTTGCGAACTAAGTACGTGACATTCGTTAGTAAACAAGGGAAGGAATTTGAAAAGACAAATTGGCAACAAGCCTCTTGAACAAAAGGCGGCGGTCTCACTTCGCGCCTCCTTCAACAGGAACAAACGATTAAAGGTTCTACTGAAAAATAAATGCGTTGGCCGTGGGCCGCCGTATTGACGAGGCAATATTTGCATCACCCTATGCACCAACTTCCGTTTTGAATGAGCATTCATGTGTTAGCGTGAATTTGCTAAGTCAGTCGATTAGTGAACGAGCGAGCAAACTATACATGATCCTTTAAGTACAAACGCCTAAGTTAGTAGGTCGAGTTGCGTCGATAACATGAACAGCTTCAAAGCCAGAACTGCTGCCATACTACTGCGCAGTTTCATTATTAAAGGTTTTTGTTCGCTAAACATTCATTACGCGCTTCAGATTTATTAGTCAGTCGTTCTTTAGGGGAAAAGCTTACCGTTGAGTTAAGTTTAACTGTAGCTATTCGCAATTAAAAACTAGTCTGATGTAAAGCGCAGTTGCGAAATTTACACAAAACTGCTATGAGGAAAAGAGGCACATATCGCTTAAACTCAAAGGTGAGTATTCTCGCCGACACGTTTTGGCAAAGATCATTAAGAAAATCGTCAAAGGAGAGTGCACGTTTCCGAACAATAATCATCTTATTAAGATTAGTGAAGCAGCAATGATTTCAAACTCACACGGAACACAAATAGTGTTAATACGACAACATTAACACACAAAGCCAAATTATTTAAATACGTGAAATAGAATCACGGATCATTGTATCTATATCTATGTCTTCCTTTGCACTACTTGTATTTTTTGATTTCCGCCTCACCGCGTTGTTGTTGCTTCCAGATATTGGCGCGATTGCATCCCGTATCATTTTGTCAAGATCGATGTCATCA